>PVJL010020994.1:0-11200 GCA_004026885.1 Lyroderma lyra
CCGTCTCTGCTCCCTTCCCTCTCCCCGACTCGCCCCTTTCTCGCCAGCCTTCAGGTTTACTTGCGATTTGTGGATTTCTCAGCAGCCGGTTTGTCACTCAGGGTCCGCTTTCTTGGCTCCTGGACGGCCGTTCAATTGTGTTTTCTGGGAGAGGCTTTAGGAACCTCCTCTCCAGTCGCCATCTTGTCTTCTCTCTCCAACTTACTGTTTTAAATTAATGTTTAGCTGATAGAAGTTAGCACTTAATATGTAATTTGAATAATCTATTGAGTGTAGAAATTTGTCAACATAATCAGTTTTTTCTTCAATGCACCATTTTTAGTAGGTAGTAAAATAGATTAAAAGAATTTAAACTCTTTGTTGTTTGAATAAATATTAGTCCAAAGAAGCATAGTTGAAGTCTTAGCATTATGGATTTTTTAAAAAATCATTAGTTTGAATACTAGGATTAAATGTTTGTGTTTAAATATATAAAAACAAGAACAGAAGAAAATACTCTGGAAATAGTCATATTGACAAATTAATTACAAGTAAGAATACTCAGTTTTCCTCAGCTTAATTGAATATTATGTTTTAAGTGGACACTATTAAGTACAAAATAATAAGCTTATTTTTTACACTGCAATATTAGAATAAGTTTGCCTTTGAATTTTTTAAGACAAATTGAAGTTATGATTGTAAGAAACCTTGCCTATATTTGCAGCCTAAATGTTAGGGTTTTTTCTTCATGCCAACAACATTTAAGTGACAATTTGGGAGGTAGTGATCTTTGCATATTTTTAAGTAATTTGGGCATTTATAGCTTGGAGAAGAGAAGTTACTAAAATAGGGTTTTAGGCTGGTGGTTTTTAAAGTGATTTCCTTTTGAATGATGGTAGGTCATGAAATAGGTACAGTAATAATTTTCTGTCAACCTTTAAATTGTCAAACCATCTATGCAGAGTGACTATAAACTGGTAGTTAAGGGCTAATAAGTAATTAAATAGCATTCATTGCTTTTCAGTCTATAATTGCAAACAAATTAAAAACACAGTTAAACTGGTAGGTGTATAAGTTGAAGCTTTCCTCTGCCATATCACTGATGAAAAGTCAGATTTGGAGCACTAGCTCTTGGATGTGTCCTTCAGACCTGGTCTGTTCTGGATGGAACATTTGGTGCCTTTTCTGTGTGTTGCAGTTGCTTAGAGCTGACGGCGGGCTAAATGGTCCTGGTTAATCCATGGTTGGTATGTTGTCATGAATCTTCTGTTTGTGTTGCCTGCTGGTCAGGCAACACTATTTTTTTTTTTTGTTATTTAGGTTGCTTTTTGTTTATGTAGGGAAATTGGCACTAAGTACTAGTGTGAATGTCCTTTTTGGTTACTTACTCTCTGCATGGGCCTTTATAGTCACTGATAAATAAACCTGTCTGGGGAGGTTTGAGATGCTTATTAGAGGAGAGTGGCAGATAACATGAGGTCTGCATCTGCCTCCCACCATTTTTTTAAAATAATCAATTACCATAACCATATAGCTCTACAATGAATGGCTTCTTATTTTAGTTTGCCTGAAGCTAAACCAAGAGGTGATGGTTGGAGTTGAGTTTCTGCTTAGGGTCAGCAACGTGGACAACTAGAGATGATGAACTCAGGAAAGGTTCAGAGTTGTCAAGGTGTGTTCGGATCACTCCAAGATTCAGTGCCAAATTTAAAGTGGCTAAAAATGTGAACTTTAAGAAGGAACAAGTAGCATTTCTAAAACTGGTATTATTATGGTATATGTTTCTTGCTCTTAAAGAATGCATAATGTGAGAATAATTCTTCTAGACATTTTTTTAGGAATTACATGACAGTTAAACGATAATTGACCCTATTCTGAATGTTACTCTAACTTTAACCATAACTCTATCCCCAAGACTGATATGTATATATAACCTATAGGGAGGCAAGCATGCAGCAGCTGAGAGGTCCCGGGACACCAGAGGGCCAGAGTACTTTTACACCCGTGGGGTGAGCTGGAGGGGAATTGGTGGTGTTGAAAACCTGTGTTGCCTTCAGCGTGACTTGAGGTGTGGTGGTCCTGGGCTCAACAGGGCTCACCCCAGCCTTGGCCTTGGCCCCTGCCCCAATGCACGCCACCCCCACCCACCTGCAGTTTCTCCAGGAGGGAACGGTGCGGGGAATGGTACACGAAGGATGTGGTGCTGACATCTCTGGCTGAAGCGTAAGTGAGTGCAAGCCTGTCATCTCCACTGAGTGCAGAGGCATGCACGTGCAGGACAAGGCATGGGCTCGGGCTTCCCATTGGCAGGTGTGCGGCCCTGCTGGCTTGGTCGTGAGGCATGTTAGGCAGGTTTTTAAGGGTCCCAGTGGCAAGCTTGCTCATCTAGATACCACCCTGAACACATCTTATCTCCTCTGATCTTGGAAGCTGAACAGGGTTGGGCCTGGTTAGTACTTGGATGGGAGAATGCCTGGAAATACCGGGTGCCGCAGGCTTTTGCATCTTATAGGGGCTCCATTCTTCCAGTTGCTTTGCTTTGTTCATTTTTGGATGCCAAATCTGGTGAGGCCCACTCCCAACACCTCCTGCCCCTAAAGTCCTGTGCATCACCTGGGGTGGTGTTTCCTCTTTGAGATCAGTGCCTGCAGGCCCCAGTGACACTCCACCCTGCATTTCTAGCTTGCAGTGTCTGCCACACCCAGAGGGCTGTCAGGTGGGGTTCAGGCTAGCCTCATTCCTGCCTTCATGCCAACCTTTTAGCATCCCACAGCCATTCACAGTGAACAGGGTGGTAGTGTTTTTGTGACAAGTGTTGGGTATTTAGGAAACCATTCCCGAATGCCTAATGGAAGACCACAGAAAGGGACCCTTTGGCCTCACAGCTGTTGGGATGATTAAGGATGATGGATGCTTTGACATCCGTGACACAGGAATAAAGCTGTGAGTTACTCTCTGGAGTCACTGGTGTCATTTGTTCTCCTACCACCAAAGTCGGAGGGGGCCGTCCTTGCCAACACGTGGCATTAGGTTTTCCAATTTTTGCCATTTTAATGAATAGCAAATTTTATCTCATTTTTGGTTTGGACTTCCCTTGATGGCTAGCCTAGCAATTGTAAAAACTTTCATTTGTATTAGTTATTCCAATTAGTAATCTTGTGTTGTGTGCTTCCAATATTTTTTTCCATGTACTTTGCCCATTTTTCTTTTGCGTATTATTTTTCTGCTTTATAGGAGTTTTTTCTGTATTCTGGATATAAATCCTGTTTGTACTTGATAATATATTTACACTTACAACACTGAGAGAAGAAACTAACTGCAAAACGACACACGCAGCTTGACAGAAGTTATGTAAACTAGAAAACAGAGGCGCTGTTGTCCAGGGTTAAGCATAGAGCATAGGTACCCCATGTGGAGAGGAGGAGCAACACCGCAGGGGAGGGCTGAAAGATGCTCTTCAGTGTTCTGTCGGAAATAAAATGTTCTGTCAGAAATGAAATGTTCTCTGTATTTCCTTCATGTGTGTATAACCTGAAGTACAAAGAGATCGTTATATGCTTTAAACAGAGATGGCTTCGAGCAAGAATACAGCTAAAGAGGTTTATGCATATATGTCAAAGCATTATAAAAATTGAGCATCAAGTTCAGGAACAGAAGCAGCAGCAAAATAGGGCTGTATCAGTAATACAGGAAGCAGTATGCCATTTTCTCCTCCACAGAAAACAGGAAAAGTTTAATAATGGGATCATTAAAATTAAGGCAACTGAATACATTATGATTTTATTTTAAGACTTCGGTTTGCAATTTAAATGCTAGCTAACATGAAAATCACAGGCACATACCATTTAAAATGCTGCAATTAGCCGGTAGGATAACTCATAAATAAAGTATCAACATATTTCATTGCTAAAACTTATTTTCAATTCCTTGGAGGAAGCTTATGCCCAAGTATGTGAGCATTTGAATAGAGTTACATATGTTTGGTCAATGAAGGAACTTTAGTTTATATACAGGAATAGTGTATTTATTTCTTCATAGAAAAATTGATTTTGCTATTTTTTAGAATCAGAAATAAGTTTTTGGTTGCAGAGTATCTGCAACCAAATATAAATTTAGTAAATATTTAATTTGTAGAAATATATGTAGATAGAAGTTTTAAATACCATTTGCTATAATTTGAAATTACTATGTTGTATGTCCAAGAGGCTATTCTTGGAGGAAGAAAAATGACTGTACAGAAATTAAAGCTATCTGAATATGTATTAAAATTATTAATGGGGAGGTTCAAGAAAAAAAATAAAACTCTACACAAGAACTGCCCTGCCACTTCGCCACCTTCTAACATGCAAGCTTCTTTCTGCTATTCTTGAGTCTTTGAAGCACCTCGCTTAGTTTTTAACAATATCTTGTAAATGTTAGAAATGCATTTTTATCTCTAAGTGTACAGAGGATATTATAATAATACAATATTAGCTACAAATTCATTTTGTGGTTTTGACTTTCTCTTTTTCCTCAGAAGTAGTTACTAGATTGTTGCCACTTTGTTGTGAGAATGTGGCCTAGAGCGGAGCAACTTCTAAAATATTTGTTCTTATCTGAAGTTGCAATCATAGCATCCCTTGCATGGAAGTCATCATTTACACTGTCCAGGTCTTGCTTAATGTCTCATAGGTAATCTTCCATTTTAATGCTGAAGTGTTCACTGCTCAGTAGGTCTGACTCAGCCAGCCAACTTTTTGTTTGCTCATCACTGGAACTTAGATCCCAAGTGAAAATTCATCTGTGTGCTAGAGTATTGGGCAAAAAGAAAAAAAAAGTGTTTTGTCTGTTAACATAATAGTTCCTGCAAAAATTATTTTTATGATTTTATTTCCTTTATCTTTCTAATATTAATAACAGTGATTGCTAGCATTTACTGAGTACTTATGTATTGAGAACTACCTCTGAGGTAGTTCTTACTGTTTTTCCCTTTTTATAGAGAGGGAATATTTTTTACATAAGCTAAGTTCCTCACCTGAGGGCTCAAATGTGATAAGAGGCAGAGCTGAATTTGAATCCATTTCTGCCTCTTCAGCTGATTATGTTGTCCACTCTATTATCTCAAAATGATAGAACCTTCTGGATATATGTCTGTCCAAATGTAATAAAGACCTCTCCAACTTAGTTATATTGTAATATTCGTTCACCTTTGTCTTTGGACTGGTAGTCTAGACCTATACTAAATTATGATGCATGCAGTCAACTGTACTGAGATGACAGATTTCTCTTCCCAACCTGGCCACTTAGCCGAAACTTAGAGCACTTTACCCTGTGTTTTCTTACTGAGTGGTGGTTAAGAACCCAGGCTCTGATGCCACCTTGTATGGGAGGAATCCCAGCTTTTCAGCTTCCTACAGGTTACTGAGCCTCTCTGTGCTTCACTTTCCTGTACTGTAAAATGATGTAATAATACCCATCTCATTGGTTATGGTGAGAATGAAATGAGTGAAAAAAATGTGCTTGCTAACACAAAAGTGCCAACCAAATACCTGTTCACTGTGAATCTTACTACTTTTAACTTTCCTTTCATTAGCATCATTTATTACCATGCAAATTTCATGTGAATGCCCTGATTCAATATGGAACTGAGGAGTGAAAAATATATATTAGACTCACCCATATCAAATGTGTTTTAAAGCACCTCACTTTTCCATTCAAGAAGCATGTGATAGTGTAAGTACACGTGACTTTGTCATTATCTGATGCTGTGATTAACTGTCACACAAAAGTCATCTTTTTCCTGACAGTTCTCACTAAAATGGCCTTACCTTTAAGCTTACTTCATTGACTTCAGGGTGTTCACGTTCAGGAACTGTGGGTTTGATTCACTTTTTGTGGCTCTTTAACAATTAAAATACAGATGGTTAATTTTTGTATATGGAGAGAGTTCACACCTCAGGTTCATTCTTTTTCATATGTTTTTCCAGTTTTCCCAGCACCACCTACTAAAGAGGCTGTCTTTTCCCCATTGTATGTTTTTTCCTCCTTTACCGAAAATTATTTGTCCATATCTACCCAAAGAACTTGAAAACCTTTGTCCGCAAAGACTTATGTACCGCAATGTTCTTTGCAGCTCTGTTCACAGTGGCCAAAACATGGAAACAACCAAAGTGCCCTGCGACAGATGACTGGATAAAGAAGCTGTGGTACATATACACAATGGAATATTACTCAGCTATAAGAAAAGATGAAATACTGCCATTTGCGACAAAAATGGATGGACCTGGAGATCATCATGCTAAGTGAAATAAGCCAGACAGAAAAAATAAAGAACTGCATGATTTCACTCATATGCGGAATATAAAACTGAAAGCAAAGAAAAAAAAGAAATGAACAAACAATTAACCCATGGACACAATCAATAGTTTAATGTTTATTTGGGGATCAGTGAGTTAGGGAGGGGAGAAAGGGGAGGGGGTGGGAGAGGAATGGGGGAAGCTAAATATAAGGTCATGGAAAGAGAAGTCACATTAGGTGGTGAACTTATTATACATCAAGTTGACAATGCACTGTAGAATTGTATGCCTGAAACCTATGTAATCCTTGCTAACAGATGTCACCCCAATAAGTCTAACAATAAAAATGAATTAAAAAAACAAAATAAAATAAAATACAGATGGGCCTTTAGATGGACTCAGCAGTGACGGGGCAGCAGTCACAGTCACTGTTAATTCATCACACTTGCTGAAGCTGGTCCAGAACTTTGGCTCTGAGCTGCGTTTTGATTGGGTTGTTTCTAAGAATATGTTTAATTTACAACTTTTAATCTCATTCTGTTCTTTTCCAGTTTGAGAAAACTACTTGTGCCATGTATGGTGTGGAGAGTTGTATGGGGACCCTGCTGGAGCTTTTGCAGATTCTGCAGGAAAAGCCTTGGGACAAATTTTCAGACAAGAACAGAAGCATTTTCACCAAAACATGTTGTTTGTTAGCTGTTTCATTGAAGACAGCAGCTGGTGCCTTTGTAAGTACTAATCAATGGTTTTAAGGTTTAACATCAGTCGGGATGCTAATTGAAGAAAGGATTTGGGAGAGGCTGTGTGGATGTAGGGAGATGTTGAGGAAGGAGGCAAGAGATTGTACTTGACCTAGAGATTTTACATGACCTAGAGAATGTATGTGACCTAGAGACTGTACATGCCCTAGAGACTGTACGTGACCTAGAGACAGATCGGAATAGGAGGAGACATTTCATTCAGTTTGGACCAGAGGTGGGAGATGAAATGGGGCTGTGGATTGGACTATCGTGTGTAAACCACAATGACGTCCTCATCTGTGGACTGTTTGGATGAAACACAGGTTGTTGTGCATGCGAGACGCCAATATGGGAAAGCCATGACAGGTGCGGGACCCAAGTACAGAAACAGATCATCTGTACTGCTACTGAACATTTTATGGATCTCTGAAACTACTGGAATGTAAATTGCAATTCTAAACATCCATGGTAATACCAAACCAGAGAAGCAGAAAAAATGTCTGCATTAGGTATCGAGGCCAAGCCTTGTGCAAAGCCAGTTCACGCAGAGTGGAGGAGCTAATGTCCCTGCAGCATTTTGCATATCACCTAGGCTGGATGAGTATCCACTGTGCCTTGGGAGACACGGATGACCTGGGAGGTGATAGACACAGCAGGATATGTAATCCCAATTTTCCACATCACTTGACACAAAAAAACTATAGTAACCAATCAAGGTTAACACAGGCATAAAACCAAATACTTATCAGAGAAGCAGAATGATACCAAAATTGAACCTGCATAAATGACTCTGGGAAAACTGGCAGGAACACAGAAAACAATGGCACTAAACTCTACCTTATGTCACAAGGAAAACTAGTGACTTTCCACAGCAGGGTCTTCCTCTGCTTGGTCCTGGGAGTCAGACACCCCTGCTCCATCCTCTCATCAGAGTTCACTCACAGGCAGCATCACCTTTCCATTATCTCCCTTGTCCTCTACTCCTGAAGAGATGCTGGGGTATAGCAAGTGCAGCAGGAGGCCCCACATTGTCTCAGAAGCTGCAGGACCTCCAGGGAGAATACTGAGGTAAACCACGTTCCCTCACAATAGAGGCCACGACAAGCCACCGAGAGGCATCACGTGACTCTCATGAGAGGCTGGACCCCAGATTTGGAAATAGCAGTGAGGTCTCCCCAACCCCAGTACTGGTGTCTCACTTTCAAAAGTTAAAGTGACATCAGCATTTTTGGAAACTTAAATTTACCCTCCTACATCTCTATATAAGCACAGATTTTTATTATCAGAAAGGAAATGAATATATAAAAAAAAAACAAAACACACAAATCTCATCCAGGTTAGGAACACCTATGCCCAATGCACCACCACCCTCTGACAATAAGAGGAACGGCACTGGATTGTGCCAAATGGAACATGTGGCCTTGATTCCTGTGAAGGCAAATCCCATCATCATGAAGAAAAGGACAAGAAACCAGGTGTCCTGAGAAAGGGACTAGACAGACTTAGCCTCATGAAAACTCAAAAGACAGTGGTCCTTTAGGTAAAGAGGAGAGGGGGAGGGGGAGGAAGAGGGAGACAAAAACGGGGAGGGAGAGGGGGAGCAAAAGAACCGATGAAACCAACAGCAAATATTTTGGGGCGTATTAACACCTTCTAAAGCAGGGGTGTCCAATCATCTGGAAGAAGAATTAACCTGGGCCACACGTAAAACGTACTGACACCAATGACACCTGATGAGCTTAAAAAAAAAAAGTCCATGCATAATTCTCATGATGTTTTAAGAAAGTTACAAATTTGTGTTGGGCCACATTTAAAGCCATCCAGGGCCATATGGCAGACAAGCTTGTTCTAGAATCTTTCCCTATGGTAGTGAAAAAGAAGAACTGACAGCCTTCCCACAGCAGTGTTTCAGTGAGACTCAATGAATATTAGACAGTGCAAGGAAGTAAAAGAGAAGGAATCAAAGTTCACAAAACTCTTTAAACATAAAGCCTGTTTAAATATTCCAATCTCTTTAATCTTTAAAAACCCTCATACACACACACACACACACACACACACACAGAGAGAGAGAGAGAGAGAGAGAGAGAGAGAGAGAGAGAGAGAGAGAGAGAGAGAATGAGAACAAGCTCCTAAGCTGAACAGATGATTTCAAAATAGGAAAAGTCATAAGAACCAAACCTGAAACTGGACAATTTATTCCAAAGAGAAAATAGTGAAACAAACTATGAGTAGAGCTTGTCTTATCAGAAAAAGAAACAAACAATAAAACAACCCTCTCGCCCACCAGCAAACAGTACTTTCTTTCGGGATACTGTTAACAGATTCCATAGAAATAAATTCTAAGCAGGTTACTTAAAAAGGAAGAAACGAGTTTTCTTTAAAATGAGATAACCCTAATAATACTGTATCTAAATACATTAAATAAATTAAAATTAAAGTATATTTTACAGTATAAGTGTGAAGCTGTATTGTTTTCTAAATGTAGTAATTAAGCCAATAAACCATAAAATTAAACCCTCAGGATTTAGTTACAAACCAGCTATATGTTCAGAGCTCACTAGTTCATGTTAAAACAAACCCACAGGCAACATCACAACTGGAATCTAGTTTGTTCCCAATGACATGGGTCAAAACTCTTAGACAACAATTTCACAGGGAAAACATCAATTGTCCAGGGCACTTTCCCATCTGTTTTCATTCCTTCTTTATTATTAGAGAATAATGACCCGTGTGTATAAACTGTTTATGTGTAATGTATGAAGTTATCCCCCTTTTATTGTAGTTGGTAATGGTGATGGTGTGGGCAAGTCCAGTGTCTGTAAAGAATCATGCTGCAAAGCTGACACAGGTGGCACCAGGGAACTGTAGCCCTTACAGGTGACACACAAGCAGGTGCTATTCCCAGTGACACCAGAAAACGGCCGAGAAGAGATTTCCAGTGATGTGCACACAGGTGCCGTTCTCACAACGACCGCTAGAAGACAGCAGAGAGCAGCGCGTGCTTGTTCCGCATTAAAACGAGACTCAGAACCTCTGGGGCTCACGCACTCGGAGGTAAACCCCACCCATGACCTTCACAGGCCTCACCTCACCTTCTGCTCCCACTCACCAGGGGAGCTCAGCCCCATGGTCCAGGCAGAACTCCACGGATCAGCAGTGAGCCCAGAGAAGTGCCGGCTGGATGTCAGGTAGAGGCAATTTGCCTTAAAGGTGTACTAATGCACCTTTTTTTTTTTTTTTTTGTGGTTCCCTGGCTGGGAATTGAACCACATTGAGAGCGCCGAAGCCTAGCCACTACACCACCAGAGAACCCCAATCTGTATTTCTTGACAATATGAAGCAAGAAAGAGATGCACCTAAGCCCAGTAGGCCTCCCTCACTGTCGTGCACCAAAAACAGGAACAATAAGCCAAGATTTTCCACTCCAACCTCTTCCTCTGATGGGTACCCTGAAGAGCAACACCCCGCCAGGGCCTCAGTGGTATGCCTGGGCCCCACTCCTCACCTTTTGCTTCCACGGTGGTCCCTGCAGGAATCCCCCTGAAGCCTCCTGAGGTTATCTGATCCTCTCAGCATGGCGGTGCCACCAGAAACGGCATTAAGCTCCTCTGAAAAGGCCGGGTGAAGTCAAGGTGCTCCTGCAGGCTGCTCCAGGGGTGCCACGTCAGCACCAGGTGGGGTTGTGCAGGATCACACATGGACACACGGGAGCTCACGGGGGTCTGAGCAGGCTGGAAACCAGCAGCAGTCCCGCTAGACTAGTCCTGAGTTGGCAAAATGGAGGCTGCACTGACTGCTCAGTCACCACCCACCTGAATCTCGGCTCTTCCCAGCTGGTTCTCATCCTCTACCTTGGCCCTCGGGCCTTAAATTGGAGCCCAGTCCCACCCTCCAGCCCCCAGTTCAGGCCTCTTTGGACCAAACAGTCAAAGGCTGGAAGGGCCTGGGGGCATTCTCTGCCCATCTCCTCCCCTGAGAGGGGCTTGCCCACCTGGGCAGGGCCAGGGTCTCCCATGGACAGATGAGGAGGGACCTAGTCCCCTCAGCCCCAGGTGTCAGGGACCTTCTCCCAGCCTGGGAAGAGCCTTGGGTCACCACTGGGTGGTGGCATTTCCACAGTGGGGGATGGGAGTTCAGTTCCCACCTGCTAGGGGTTTTGTCAAGTTAATGAGGTTCTGTGTGTAAAAGTTTTCACACCATGAC
>PVJL010020995.1:0-11187 GCA_004026885.1 Lyroderma lyra
CCCTCCCCGCAAGTCCTCGTGCACTCTCCTCCCCCACCAACCGCTTCCTCGTTCAGACAGCATTTTCTGCCCTGTGGACAGGCCCGCGCCAGACTTGGCAGAAGTTTTGCCACGGCTGTGCCTCTTGGCCGACACCATCATCTCAAGACAAGTCACTCAGACAAGAATTGTTCCTAAGAGGGCAAAGAATCGCCCAGGAGAGGTGAGCTACGCGGAAGGCGGCTGTCCTTGGAAGATCTTCCCTCCTCTGCCAGGATCAAGGAAGACACCATCTGCCCTCGGCGCCCCTCCTCTTCTAATCTCGTTCTGACCCCCCTGTGGTTGCCCCCGCTCCATTTTTATCGACTTTCTAGCTTCCAGAAATTAGGTGGGCTACCAGGAAACAGCAGGAAGACAGTGGTGGCCAAGCCCAGGTCAGCCAGGGAGGTACCTTTGAAAGGTTTGGGGGGAAGGTGTAAGGAAATGTCAGCAGTTTGTTGAAGGATAATCTCAGAAATAAAGAGGAAGACCAGGCAGAGATGGCATAAATCTGGAGAGATGCCGCTGGTTACAATACTCAAATCGTTCTAGGTACCCATGGGTAACTCATATTTTGTGCTTGAGGAAGGTTATAGTTTCTTTAATATTTTTCAAGAGTAGAAAATAAAACAAAACGAATTATGGGTATTTTTCCATAAATTTCAAAGGAATCTGTTAGCCTGATTTAAAAATTCAAGTATATTTAATTATCCAAGTATGATTGCTATGAAGTAATAAATAATAGCTTACAATTGTTTAATGATTAGTATGAGCTAGGAATTTAGGTGCTTTGCTTGGATTACTCCCATATGGGATTATAGATGAGGAAACTAAAACTTAAAGAAATAAAACAATTTTCCCAAGTTTCCAAAGTTACAAGATTAGTAAGTGCTGGGACAGTGCAGACCTGCACAACCTACTCCAGACCCTGTACTCTGAGGCTGAATTAGCCAATGCGGGAGACTCCTGAAGACAGGTTTGGGTTCACGGGGAATTAAGTCTTAATATCCTACCTATGGCTCTACCAGATCCTCCAAAATCAACTTCTGGTTAATGTCATCAGTATTGCCTTTAGACACCAAATAAAAATGTCTGAAAACAGATCAAGAAAGGGTAACAAGAGTTTCATGGGACCTAGGAAGCTAGAAAAGCTGGCTCCCACAGCCATGAATGCATCTGACAAAAGAGATTCACAAGTGGGTTGTGGGAAAAGAATGACTAAAGGTTGTTGGGGGTGGGGGGTGGAGGGAGGGAGGGAGAGAGAGAGAGAGAGAGAAAGAGAGAAAGAAAGGAAGAAAGAAAGAAAGAAAGAAAGAAAGAAAGAAAGAAAGAATATGTCACAAACTTGCCTGAGGGTGGAAATGCTCACTTTGAGGAGATGCCATTCTGTCTGAGATAGAAAGAGACCAGGGAGCTTTAAGGAAAGCTAAATTGATGCTATTTCCGTGGAGGGAGGGATATAGGGAACTCCTTGCCTTGGTGCTATATCCACAGGAAGCGGAGCCAGGCCTTATAATTGGAGCATTAAAGTGGAAAAGCCATGTGGGGCCCTTAATTGTTCCTAGATCCCTGCTTCATTTAAGCCTTCTTGGGTAAGTAAATATCAGGAACACTTTGCAATCCTGCTGTCACTCCCACCCAATCAAACATTTTACCTTGGTGTTTGCTTACTTACACACTCAACCACTTGTCTTCGCTATTGCAGCCGGATCGATGTTCAGAAAGGGGACCTTGGAGAACCAAGGCCTTTCACCTTGCATTAATTCCTCTGCCTGCCCAGTAACAGCAACCATACTGCACTGCTCAGGAGCCTTACCACAGATAAATTAGCTCCTGTCTACAGAGGATAATGAAGATTAAAATGGTGCACGTACATTTGTCCTGGATAATGAACACAATTAGCTATTCGTCGTTACTCCCAATGTATGTATTAAAGTTTATCTACTATGAAACCTGTGACATTTTTCTAGATAATGGTTCAATTTAAAAGAAAGCCCTTTAAAAAAATGATCTACTAGCTTTAAATAAGATTTTAAGAGAATTTTCATTTTTCAAAACATTAATTGTTTATTTAGGATCCCCGTTTCCATAGGGACTCTTGATCGGCACGCCGCTCTGAGCCTTCCATAAAAGGATTTCAAACAAGATCAGATTGTTTTCCAGCTTATCCGATAAGGGTCCCTTCTTCTTCTTCTTCTTTTTTTTTTTTTAGGAGGCCTTCTGGCTTCCCACAGCAGCTTTTATTTATTTATTTTATTTATTTTTTTAAATTCATTTTTATTGTTGGACTTATTGGGGTGAAGGGTCCCTTTTTCTTGAAAAGTGTTTCAGAAAAGTGGGAGCATATTGAGGAGAAAATAAACAGCCCCTCACTGGACCTCCTGAGTCCTCCCGCAGTTGTCACTTACCCCACCCTGGAGCGACCCCCCTGACGTACTCCTCCCGGTGGGCTCGCTCCTCCTTTGAACTGTCCAACCCACCTCGCCTCAATTACCTGGGCCCACGATGAATTGTTTTCATTTAGGTTTCTGGTTTATGGGACCGTTCAGTCTGTGCTAAGGGATTCCGGGGTCACTGCCTCTAGTAAGATGCGCCCATTTCACCTGGGACCTCCTAATAACGATGTCTGTGTTCCTGACAGAGGTACTGGCACTCTAACTGCCCTCTTGGTATCTACGGACTCAGGGGCATCCTCAGTTCTCACGGCTCCAGGGCATCCTCTGTGCTCACCTCCAGCCCTCCAGGCCTCTCCAGCTCCCTCTTTATTGTGCAAACTGCAATCCTTTGTGACATGTCCCTTGGCACTTTCACCGGATAAGCTTTTTCACTGGAACAAGTTTTAAACTAATCTGCTCCCTGTGGTGGCTAGTTGGGAATTTTGTCACTCTGAGAAAACGAACCACAAAGAGAAAGAGCAAGAAGGAAAACCTCAAGCAACTCATTTCTACACCAATTCTTAAAATAAGGTTTCCAAAGGTGCATAACACTGCCACCGCCTCTGGATGTCCAGCGCACAGCGGTGACTTGTATGTTCTGCCTGTCTCCAGCATAATGAGCCACAATATTCATACAATTGCCTCCAGAACTCACCCCGCCCTCCAGTAATGCTGACTGACGGTGCGGTGCGGTGTGTCGGGGTAGGAGTCCCTGTGGAGAGAGAGAGAGAATGTCCTCCGCGGGCGAACTGGAGAAGCTGCTGCTCAAACACCGCTGCGGGCCACCAGCAAATGCAGGGCTGGGCGGGTCTGGGGCGCTGGGGGTGGCTGAGACAAAGTGGTGGCCGTTACTCACACGGGATCCATGGAGGAGCAAAGAAGTTTCCTAAGGAAAGCCTTCAGCTGCAAAGGACAGCTTGGGAAGGAGGTTTCTTCACTCGTGGTGTTAAAGGAGGCTTCTTAAAGCAGAAATTCTTACTTGGGCTCTATGGGCACCCTGAGAGTTCGAGGGGGAATCCTGTAACTGGGAAGAGAGTTGTGGGACATGGATGGATGTGTGTGTGTTGGGGCAAGGAGAACATTTTCAGAATAGAATTCTTAAATATGGTCAGCATCTCAAAGGATAATTCATAATACCATCATAAGAGGGCTGTCCGGAAAGTATCCAGCCATGTAATATGAAAAATAAGAGGCATTTATGGCTGGATTTTTTCCCAGACAGCCCTCATATGTATATAATCGAATAAAAATTATAAACTTAAAGAGACCCAAAGAAAGACATTATGAATTACGGTTTGAAGATATTATACCTAGGTATTGTTTTATAGGGTGAGGTAAATGATGACCCAGATAAACGAAAGACACTATTATTATTGTGGTTTTTATTGTGGTCATCACTGTTATGTATCCTTCTCTTATGAAAGAGCCCAGTGAAAGTGAGGCGCCCCACGGTAGAAAGAGCACAGGCTCTGGAATGAAGAGTGTTCTGGGATCCCAGGGAGTCAGCCTTCTAAGCCTCTTTGTTCACCTCTAAACGTCTATACACAGACTTGCTATACTATGATTTAAATGTTTGTTCTCAAATGTACATTCAATTAAAAAATTTAAATAACAACAACAAAAGAACCTAAACATTTGCATTCTTCTAAAAATCCACCCAAAAGTTTAGATAGACACTTTGATGTCAAAAAACACTTTGGAATGCCTACAGAATTTGCCCAAAGCATTACTTGCTTATGATTTGGTGATGGTCATTAAAAAGGGTATTAAAGTTTGGGGGATTGCCTTATTTATTGATAAATAAACACTAACAATGATTCGTAAGCATTAGCCTGAGACGTAGTCAGGTAGAGGGCTTGTTAAAATGTATGTTTCTGGGCACCACTCCCCGAATTTCTGCACATTGTTGGTGTAGAACCTGAGAACCTACACTTCTAAAATGTTTCTAGATGCTGCTGCTGGTCTTGGTCCCGGGACAACAGTCCTCGTCTCCCCTACGTGACCTCCACAGAACACCACCTCCTACTCCACCTCCACACTAGAAGGTTGTCTAGACCCAGGAATAACCCATGTCAATGTAAGAAACATCCAAACCTGCAGAGAACTTCTATGAGTTTATTTGAGCTAAATTGATAACATATGCTGGGGAGCAAGGTCTCAAATGCTCTGGAGAATAACAGCTTTGCAGTTTTATTTAAAAAAATGCATTTGAAATTAAAGAAGGGACTAGGAGCATTGGAGAAAACAAGATAGGCACTGGACCACAAGACACCTAACAGGATTATGTGCTCTCTTGGGGTTTAATACTCCCTTCAAGGGCTATTGCTTCTGGTATTTCAAGGGTGTGTTTACCTAGATGCACATGAACACTGAACAGGGCGGGCTTAAAACCTGTCGCTAACGAAGTTACAAGTCTGGGTGGGACACGACGACCCACTGTAACCTGCCCAGTTAGGGATTTCTGATCAGATCACCCTGTGAGGTTACTTCCCATTGAACCCTTTTTTATTGTCCACACCCAATTGACTGTCAGAGGAGGCTTAGATCTGTTTTGTACCTTTTATCTCTGAGAGCAGATAAGTGCTGTTTAGAAATTCCTATTTCTTTTATAAAACTTTGCTCCCTACATCCGGGTATATAGATTCATTCTCCGATAATGTACCAGCTTCATTGACTGATTCTGACCTCTGGGTGGCAGCAACTCTAATCTCGCGCGTTTTCCCAAAGAAGAAAGGAATCCTGTGTACGTATATCAGAAAGAGAAGAAGGAATTAATACACTGAACCTTCGATCCGACCAGGTGAAGAGAAAAAGCCAACATTCAACGTCACGGCTTAGGAAGCGTGAAATGAGCAGCAACTGGGGCCTATCAGGAAACAGCCCATGCTGGTGTCGTGCGTTTGCCACCTAGTCCTTACAACTCACTCAAACTAAACGGGAGTTTTGGGTTGCTGCCCTGGGCTTGAACTTGATACCTGTTATTTAGTTCCACAGAAGGTGCTACTGCTTCTAGGAGGAGCCAGAGGTGGAATGGATGAGCCTGGGAGACTAAAGGCCGGAGAGCTCCAGGTCCCCGGAGTCCTTGCTGTGCGACCTTTGTGAGCACCGGCTTCCTTGCTGCTGCAGTGAGAACGCATTACTTAGGCTGCCATGAGGCCTGAGGACAATCTGCGGGTTCCTTTCCTTCTAGTTCCCTACAGATGAATTTTCATTCACCACGTGCTCTATCGCCCACATTCCAAGGGCCCAACACATATTGGAACTTCTTAGATGACACTTAAATGTAAATTCGCCAACTTTTAGAGATTATTATGTAAACTCCATCTCTCCGACATAGTCTTCAATGAAAACTGCAGTATTCACATCTTAGACATACTGCTTTACGCCTTACTAGAACACCTAAGTTTTCCCTCAGTAAGCATGGTTGTGTCACCTACCTAATCATGTGGTACTGGCTGAGCTCACTGTCTCTGAGGTACTTTAAGGTATTGCACTAGGCCCTGCGGTGCAGGGTCTCCTGGTCAGCAGCAGCAGCATCTGCAAACTTATTAGAAAGGGAGATTCTTGGGTCCCTCCTACTGAATCAAAAACTCTGGGTCCCAGCAATGTGTGTTTTAACGAGCCCACCACTGCCTTAGGGAATTCTAAGAAGTATTGGAGAAGCGGATGGTAATGCAGTGAAGATCAGATGAGAATTCAGATAGCTGCCACACAAGGCCGTAGGCAGCAGCGGGGCATGACGGAGCTCAGGAGTTCCATGGAGGGACCGAGCACTTCCGGTTTCAGTGCTGCTGTGGGACCTTAAAGTGCAGAGCAATAGGGAAGGGTAAACAGGCGTCAGGAACCTGAGCGAAGCTTCGGACGGAAGTTAATGATCAACTCAGGGAAGCTCTGGGTAATGACCCAGGAGAAGCAGAACGGTGCTGCGTCCTGGAGAACTGGGAACCCTGCTAGACATTTACTCCTAAGCAAGAGGGAAGCTGCTGTAGGTTTTCTGAGGAGGAAAGTCCCTCAAACTGACCCGTGTTTTAGAAAAATCACTGCAAGCAAAGTGAGGGATTTGGCATGCAGGGTTTAGAGGCTAGTGATGTGTTACAGCTGTTCTATGAGTGACTCTGAGTTCTAATTTAAGGCAGCCAACGTGGCTTAAAAACCACAGCATTAAAATAAAGGTTGCACGTTTTGTTTAAATGAGAAATGCTGCTGGTCTCACTGCATTCTGATGTGTGCCATGCATTGTTACGAACTCCAAATTGGTTGATTAAATCAACACATGCTTCGTTGCATGTTTTGGTTTTTTTTCTGTGTTACATTGGAACTAAAATTAAATTTTCCCAAATTTTCTTGTTAAACAAAAATATGCTTTCAAGTCAGTGGTTTTGTGTCATCCTAACTCCCTTTTTCCTGGTGAGATGACGCAGCCTCCCCTGTTTATCAGTGCATCCTGCATGACTGTTGGTTCCTTCCACCCTTCATGAGATGGGTCCCCATTTGAATTTTCATACTGTTTACAGCAAACATACTTCTCTGGAGAGTTCACTGTACACATCATGGTAGATCAGCCATGACTGCACCGCTTCACTAAAGACTGTCCCATCCCAACTCCCCCAAAGTCATTCTTCAGTGGAAACTAGCCAAGTGACCTGGTAGAGTCAGTCAGTTCAGTAGGACTTGAAGGATGGGAAAGCTTTGGTGGGAAACGGGGAGGAGACATAGGTGTTCAAAGCATGCTAGAGCTGGCGTTCGGGGCTTTTTTATCCTACTTCTTGAAAGCAGTACTGCTCAGGTGCTAATGGCCCTGTTTTTAAATACCAGCCAAACTACTTATTGTGTGATCTTGGGTTTTTTCATTTTCTCTCAGTTTATTCATATTCAAAATGGGGATAATTCCTAGGGTCGTAGCAAGATATGATGGTTAGCACAGGAACTATTATTATCATTTCTGAATTGCTGCAAACAAATTGAAGCCCATTTGTTTGACAAAAAGTATCAGTCTTGGTCATTAAATTAGTTGATAATGGAGAAGTTACACATTAGCTATTATAATTCAGTGATGTGGATTTTATTCCAGGTATTTAAAAGGAGAATAAGGTATAGTTTGTTCGGTAAAGACAAAGGAAAAAGACTTTAACTCTAGTCATGGAGTTGTAGCCCAAAAATTCTTTGGATACAGCAATACATACTCACTTTAATTTTTATGTTTCAAATATTGAGAATATAATACATCAAATTGTGCAGAAAGTAGATTTTAGGATTTATTCCTGTAAATTGGATGACAAACATCATTTGGTTCTAAAAAATAAAAATGTTTAAATTGTTTCCATGTTAAATTTTACCCTAAAATCGGAGTACTTTAATCAATATCTTGGGCAGCAGTGACAGCGATTCCATTTCACTCTGAAGATGTTAGAGCATCAAAAGAGAAGGAAGTCACTTACATTCACATATCTCCTGAGTGGCATCTCATACAAGAATTAAAACTGAGTCTTGGGATTGAAGGAGAGATGAACAGGCAGAGCATAGAGTATTTGGGGGCAGTGAAATTACGATATTATAATGATGGACCTATTTTATTATACCTTTGTCCAAACCCATGGAATGTAGAACACGAAGAGTAAACCTGAAGGTAATGGACTTTGACTGATTTTTAGTGTGTCAGTGTGGGTTCATCCTTGTTAAAAAATGTACTATTCTGGTGAGTGATGTGGACAATGGGGGAGGTTATTTATGTATGTGTGGGAATAGGAGGTGAAAAAAATCTCTAACTTTTTCTCAGTTTTATTGCAAACCTAAAACTTGTCTAAAAAATAAAAATCTTTAAAGAAAAACCTGGCTCTTCTCTTAGGATAGAGCTGGTGCTGATTGGACTGTAGCTATCTATGAGGTTGGAACAGGGACTTAGAAGAAATTCAAATAAGAGAAAGGTAAAGAGCAAAGAATTCTGTTGGAAGTCAAAGTCTATTGAAATGACTAAGATTGGACTTCAGATTTATACACTGACATGTAAGAGTATGAATGCTAATACTAATCAATAAGTTCCAATACAGTATACTCCCGATCCATGGTAGAATAGACAATGGATCAGAACCACAGACAAGTACTCATTGTGAACATGAAATTAAGAAATATATGATCATCCACCATTGTACAAAATTATAGATCAATCCATAATGGATCAGAACACATGTATTCATGTTACCTAAAAGATCTAGAGTGATTCTAAGTTCTCGACACTAGATGACAATCTGATATGAACTCATATCTGACTCCTTAGGATGGAGTTGGTTTGAAAAAAATGGCTCATTAATAGCAAGGGTGACCTGTCACGGAATCAGAGAGAAGGGAGTCCACATAGAAGGCGAATACTGAAAGGACCAGAGTGGGTTGGAGGTCATGAGATTTGAGGGGCATGAACACACTTGACTGTCACCAGAATAGTCACCAGAATCACCAGTTGTGAGAGGCAGGAACTGAGAAGGCCGGTAAACTAGATGGATCCAAGGTCGGGATCTAGCTGGGCAGCTGACATCGGACAGGCAGGCAAGAGTATGAAAATGAAGTGAGTGACGTGGTGTGCAATGAGGTCTACGTTGGGTGAGAATGCAGTGGGGTGGGGGGAGGGGGATGCAGGGACAGAGGAAGGGCAAACACGTAAAGCAGCCAGTGCAGCAGAAAGGTGAACCTCCCCGCATCTGAAAAGGTCACAGATTCAAGAGGTCAGGGTGCTGCCTGGGCGGCGGCTGTGAGCAGGACGGGGACTCAAGCGGAGCTGAGGCCCGGGGAGGAGATGGGCTGTGAGCCAGATGCCTACCAGCGACGACGGGGGCCCCAACACGGGGGCCAGGACGCGAGAGAAGAGATGGCAATTCAGGTGGATGTGTCAAGTCTCGAAACAGCGAGGCTTTTCCCACGAGGAGGACGCCTGGCCCGGAAGTGGCCGTGAGGATGAGGAGAGCTCCCCAAGTCGCTGGGTTTGGGCGACGACGTCTCCGGGCGGAGTCGAGCATGGGTGAAGGCAGAAATGGGGCGGGGTGTTCAGAGAAGGCGCTGAGGGCAGGGAGCTGGGCGCATAGGGTAACAGAGGGCACTGGAGGGAGGTGGGGGGGGAGCTGGTGACAGTAAGAGAAGCACAGAAGGACAGAGGAAAAGGAGCTTGCTTTTTGTCACCAAAGTAGCAGGGACAAGAGTCATTTGTTACCTCTGTCCCCAGTGAAGGGGGAAGGGCTATCGTCAGGGAGGGGCGATGAAGTGTCCATGGGAGAAATGAGTCGTGACCTGTGTTCATGGCACTTTGTGGGGAATCGGGGATGCTGTCCCAAGAGAAGAGACACAGAAGGGAAAAGGATGGGAAAAGTTGAACTGGGATAAGACAACTTTATTGTTTGTTTGTTTGTTTGTTTTTAAATGTCTGGCCGGAAATAATCTTGAACCCAAAGGCATGCGAGCTGAATGCCTCCATGAGAGAAACCTAACCCCGGTCCTTTCGCTCCTGGGGTTCGCTCAGCTCAGAACGTGTCTTCGTGTGAGTACCACGTGCCAGCTGACGATGAAGCCACAGAGGGCGAAGGGCAGCGGTGCAAGCAGCATAGTGGTCGTGCAAGATGCCCACAATGGTGTCTGTACACAGGAAAGTCTAGCTGCCAGGGGATTAGTGGGTTGAATCCAGGGGGAAACCTATGGCATGTTGTTGCAGCGCCTCAAAACACTGCCAAGCAGCAGGGCTCCGTTGATTCTGCTTTGGCATCCTTTCGGGGAGATGGGAAGATAGTGGTCCTCTCTGGACGTGCTGCTGTTTCCCTGCTCCCTCTGCTTAAAAGAGTATCTCACCAACAGCAGACTTCCTGAAAGGAGATAAGAGGATTCGAGAGTGTCCAAAGCAGCCGGTGCCGAGTAGGCTCTTATCTGCTCACATCCCCCCGCCTTCATTAACTAGTAAATGCTAAATGCTAACCTTTCCTGTTTAATAAGAGGAGACGCTAATTCCCCACGGCCTGATGAGGAAGACGGGAAGGTCTAGCGAGGCCATGTCTTTCTCATTTCTCCTCTGAAAGATTAAAAAAGAAATCGCTGCCATAACTATCTTTGCCCTTCTCTTAACCTGGAGCTGGTTAGCTGGATTTGATGTTCTCTGTATAGCCGTGATTTTGTCGACAGTGATCGTGGGAAATTGTGGCGACAGGGCTTGTAGCTACTTGGGCTGGTGGGGTTGGACATAGTGAAGTGATCTATGTTCTGGGGGTGGGGCTGAGGAAGAGGTGCGCTGTGCTGACCTGTTGTTCTGAGTAATTCAGTCCTGATCCCACACATTCTTAACACTCTGCAAACATACACTTTGCCCTTACCCAACCACTAACCTCAGAATCAGGTTGGAAATTCCTTACTGTACCCCTAGCAAGAGTCTTGGAAGACCCAACTCTCATCCCCAGAGTCTCATCAAGGTAAGTCTTTCTACTCCTTTCCCTAGAGAAACTTCAGTAAATACCAAAATTCCTATTGATATCTCTGCACCCGATGGCATTTAGCTCTCCTCAAAGATGGGTGCCCTGGGTTATCCACCCTTAGACTCAGCTCTGCTAATAACTGAAGTCCTCAGATGTGCATGAATGATTGATTGTGATGCTACGGTAGTGACAGAATAGCACGGCAATATTGTATTGTAACAAAGTTATGGCCCAGATTGGAAACAAAACAGATTTTGATCATTTTTAAAGTTTCCATTTTGTTTAATTTTTAA
>PVJL010020996.1:0-11194 GCA_004026885.1 Lyroderma lyra
GCACACACATGCACACACACACGCACACATGCACACACTGCATTGGGTTCAAATGAAATTGGTTCTGCAGTTCTGGGTGCGCACGTGGTGAGATCTGGCCAAGCAGAGCGGTGCATCCCAATGGCTCAGGTGAGGAGGCTGATGTCCCTGCTGGGGGTTGGGGCAGGACCGCTGGGGACAGGCTGGCGGCGGCTGCTTACCGTAAAAGCGACACAGAGCGAAGCGGAGTTGAGCTACGAAAAGACTCGCGTCTGCCGACATGGCCGGGCCTCGGGGACTCGGCTTTGCCCGGCCCACCTTTGGACCTTTCTCCCAGTTACAGGAGCCAATAAACTTTTATTCTTCCATAAGAAGTTTATAACCGAAAGAGCCCCAGCGGTTACAGAGCAGAGTCCTGTTTGCAGACAAGGCCGGGGGGAGGGGGCGGGGGCCGCGGGCAGGATGGCACGACTCCGTCCAAACCGTCTCTGCAGAGATCGCGGCGGCCGAGGCACCGAAGGGCAAAGCGACCCGCCCAGGGCTGCCGGGGAGGCACCAGACCGATCCCCGGGGCGGGTCTGGGCCGGGAATCACGTCTGTTCATGGCCTCCCAGACACCAGGAGGGTTCATTGCTGTTGGCTGGGTGGGGCTGGGGACAAGCCCGCCCGACTTTCCTTTTCCCTGAGCGTCGGGTTCGGAATCGTGAACTAGTTTCCTGATCACGTAGGAGGGGGCCGGGGTGACGGCCATCGTCAGCCCTACCCAACGTCACCGGCGAGGTCCTGCCTCTTCTTCTGTCCCCAGGCCTCCCTACGCACGCTGTCTCGGGTTCAGTCACCTTCTTCTGGAGCTCCCCTGTCTTCTCTTCGGGACATGTAGGTGGATTCTTCTAGAACATTCCAGGTCCGTTAAGGCCCTTCCCAGCAGCCCTGGGAGAATAAGTGGGGACAGTCCCAGTGCTCCTCCCACACTGCCCCTCTCCAGTGAGGATGCCGGGCACCAGCCTAGCGGCCTCCAGCCCCTCCCCCGCGTGTGGCCAACGGCACAGGCCCTGTCTCCAAGCACACAGTCCCACCAGGCCAGGGGACAGACGTCCCATCACAAAGCATCTGCCACTTGTCCCACCTGGGGCGTGGACCCCACTGCGATGGCCCGCCTCCACCAAACCCAGTGTGACCCACAGCCAGCCTGAGCATCCGGACGACGTCCAGCTTCCAGAATGTTCCCTGCTGGACTCGGAGGTTCCCCGGGGGTCACTTCCTCTCAGCGTGCCGCCCCCGCCCCCAGCCAGCAGTTCCCAAAGTGTGGGAGACACGCCCCGCGCACGCAAGAGGGTCTCCAGTGGTCACCCCCCAGCTGCCAGTCACACAGCGAAAGCTTGTCTCCTTCTGGACTCTTCCATCCTGCAGATCCCCCACGGGAAGCTGTGCCCGGGGCGGCTGTGTCCTCTCTGCTCTTTGACACTTGTCATCTCCCTCCCGGACTTGTCTGTCGGGTTCCAGCGCATGGGGGCAATGGTGTCCTTCACGAGCCCAAATACTCAGATTTTAAGTGAGTCGTTCGTGGACAAATCCTCCGTAAATCGTGGCGCAGGTCATGGCCACTCACAGCCCGGGGATCCCCGCTGCTGTCCTAAGTCTCCCCCGGGACAAATCCACAGGCCACTCTGCAGGCGATGAAGGCACGAGAGCCCCAGAGATGCGTCGCCTTCCGGTGACCTCGAACTCCCTCAGTCAGCCCATGCCAGGAGCCGTGCGGTCACCTGACACAGCGCTTCCTCAAAGTGTCCCTCTGCGTGCCCACGAGCGCGAGGCGTGGGGGCCCGTGTTCTGGAGAGCCTGGCACACCTTCGGCGGGGCTTCTCCCAAAGTGCCCAGCGACGGGGATCTGAGCAAGGTGCTGTTGTGCGAGGCGACCCGGGCAGCGCGGACGGGGAGGGAAGAGGGGGCAGCGGGGCCAGCGCCGGGCGCTTTAGCCAGCAGGTCACGCGTGGGCCGCCGCAGAGGTCAGAGAGCAGTGGGCCGTGCCCCCCACGGTCCCGCCCGGTGTGTGCCCACCGGGTGCACCTGCCGCCGGCTGAAGTTGCTCGAGGGTCATGACCTCCCTAGCACTTTGCCCGCCCCCACGCAGGCCGCGTCCGGGCCGACGCCAGGAGAAGCCGCGGGCAGGGTGTCACCTGTGCTCACAGCAAGACGCCACCGGGCATCCTGAAACCATCACACCCCCTGGCCGCCTGACCCCGCGATCCCACGGCTGGGCTTCGTCCGCTCGATGGCAGAGGTGTCTGCACCCCGTGTTCACTGCAGCATTGTGCGCGGTGCCCCAGGCGTGGGAACGACCCAAGTGCCCATCAACACCAGCACACGGCGGACTATGTATTAGTCAGTCTTTAAAAAGAAGGGAGCCCCCCACCCCGTGACCACACGGGGGGCCCTGGAAGCATTATGCTAAGTGAAATCAGTCTCAGGAAGGGCTGCAGTCAGCAAGGTGCACGGTGCGCGCGGACGCCCGGGGAGCAGGTAGGTGTCACGGTTCTGACCACACGCGGAGAAAGCAAAGGCGCACAAGGGGACCTGCAGGTGAGCAGACTGTATTATATCCAAACGCGTCAGATTGTGCGCAGAATTTGCAAACCAGTTATCCCTCGGTAATGCCCGTTTGGGGGGTTTGGGGGGCACAGCATGCAGGGAAGGGAGGGTGAATGCAGAAGTCCACGTGCTAACAAAGGTTTAGCAACAGGCTCTCCTGAGCAGAAAACCTCTGGCCGGTTGCATCTGCCAGGTCTGTGGTGCATAACGTTGCCACCACATTTCAAGCTGCCCGAGTGACGTCCCCGAAGGCAGAGTTAGGACAAGATGGGTGCAGTGGCTGTCACGTGCTGGTCCGTGACAACTCCAGCACAGCCCGGGGAGTGCCCCTGGGCAGGGGACCGGTAGCCGCTCCTGTAGGGACAGTCGGACCGCTTTGTGACAGACCTAGAGTCGTGATTTCGTGTGACTTGTATCCTCTTTCTGTGATGTCAACCTGTGACCCCCTGACCGTTACAGAAAATGGAACTGTTCTGCAAAGCTTCATAAGTGTGTCTTGTTCGTTATTTACCTGTCACCGCGCCCCCCGCCACTCCCTCACACGGCCATGCTCCCGGGGGATCAGGGAGGACCCCCTAAGAAGCCAGCCTTCGAGAATCCATCTGTTTGGTTGACGTAACAGGGATGGATCGTTCGTGCTTTGCCTGCCTGGCATTGTGTCCCCTTCTGACGAGAGCTCTTCGGTCCCCATCCCTGACCCCACCCCGAGTCCTCAGTCCCCATTTCTTGGCGCCAGCGGTCAGCACGGACACTCCACACTTAGAACGCTCCATTCCCCCGGAGCAGGGCCAAACCCCAGTTGCGCTAATGCCCCCCAGTGGGGTACTCAGCGCGTAGAATGGCGGAGTCCAGGGAGCATCACCTGAGGGTGGACCCTCTGCCTGAAGACACCCTTCCAGACTTTTCCAGCAGTCTGAAGATACCTCCAGACGGCAGCCACTACCTGAGCCCAGAAAGTCCCTTTGGAGCGGAAGTCCCTTTGGTGCGGGGTCTCAGTCCCTTGCGACCAGAAGACCACTGGGCAGATTCACAGGCCGAGATGAAACGAGTCAGACTTTTGCACACACCCGTCCTGGGGCCTCCACCGAGGTCAGAGAAGAAGGAAGGATTGTTCTGCAGCCGTGCCTCCGCGGGGGTTCGGGGGAGCCCCAGGCAGAACCCGGGGCGCAGACAAGGTCACTTCAGGATGCGGATGCTCATTTTCTGCTCCACGTTCATCTTCTCCAAGGACTGGGGGGCGACGGGGGTGGTCCAGAGGGCTGTCGTGCCCATCCCCTCCCGTCCCCGAGGCCCCCCATCCCCGGGTCCTCCCCTCTGTCTGCCCTCGGCCCACAGCCACCCGTCCCAGGACCGCCTGCCCTGCACGCCGGGGCCCCAAGGGCGTCCTGACCTTGGTGAACTCCAGGAAGGACACGGCCCCGTCCCCATCCTCGTCGGCCTCCTGCACCGTGCGGTCCGCGATGCTCTCCAACTGCTCTTCCGTCACCTGGACCCCGACCATGAGCCGGAGGACCTGGGGGTGGCAGGGGGACAGACAGCCGTAAAGAGAAGCATGGGGCCGGCTAGCACCCCCCAACCTTGCTCACGTCACCCCAATTTCATAATCCATCTCTGATTTGCTGTTCACCCCAGGCCAATCACGTCCCAGCGTGTCCGCCCAGAACCCCCCCACTGTGGCTTCTCCATGCAAACCCCCAACCCGCCGCCACAATGTGCCCGGGGCGCATTACTCACCCCCAACCGCCGACCCCAATCTCCAGCACCCCCACCCCCACCCCATCTGACAGCCCCTCACATCTACCCCACAGCACGGACAGTGGGGGCCGGTGACCCCTTGTTGTGGGCACTGCAGGGTGTTAGCAGCCTCCTGACCACCACCCGCTAGGTGTCCGTTGTGACCACCAAAAAGTGTCCCCAGGGAGTGCCAGTGTCATTCGGGGGCAAAATCACCCGCAGCTGAGGACCAGTCTATTCCCAACGCGATCTGCCCTCCCGGCTGCTAACTCACACGGCCACCCCCATTCTCTCTGCCCACCCATCACCCCCCAGTCAGGCTCAGCGCCCCGCCCGCGCGACACCCCCGCCCTTGCATCCTCCCACCTGCAGCATCTCCTGCTGGGAGATCTTCCCGTCGCGGTCCTGGTCGTAGAGCTGAAAGGCGACTGGACAGGACAGAGCGGGGTGGGACGGGGCCTTCCCTGACCTCCTCGGGCAGAAGGCCCCCGGGGGGAGGGGCGTCATCAGTGGGGTCAGGACGGGAGGGGAGGTGCCTGGGGCCCCTCACCAGGGTGCTCATCTGGGGTGACTACTGGGGGGACCCCCCAACTCACAGCGGAGTTTGTTCATTCTGCTGTTGGGGAGTTCAGGTTCGGCGGGGTCCCGGCTTCCTGCGTCCTCTTCATCTACAGGTCGGAAGTGAGCCAGCACCTTGACAAAGCCCCGGAAATCCACCTGCAGTCTCCTGGGGGGCGGGGCAGCGAAGGGGGGTCGCCTTGGCCCTCCCTGGCCTCTGCCCTTTCGGCCCCCCAACACGGCCGTTGCCCCCCACCGCGAGCTCGTTCCCCGTCCCGCCGCCCCCAGAGAGGCCTCACCCTTCCGGGAAGAAGCTGTCTATAATACGGTCCCCCAGGGGGTTCACGGCCAGCGCCCCAATCTGCTGCAGATCCACGCGGCTGGAAAGGAAGTTCGAAGTCGTCAGGACCGAGAGGGAGGCCGAGGCTCAGGGGGGGACGCGCTCCGCCAGGCGGCGGGGCGGGGGCGCGGGGGGCGGGGCGGGGGACGCGGGGTGCAGGGGCCCCGGCCGCCCCCTCACCACAGGTAGCCCTTCTTGTTTCGGTCCAGAGCCCGGAAGCGGTGGTAGAGACGGACCAGACTGGCCTGCGAGACTGCGGAGGGAAGGCGGGAGGCTGACGACCGGGGTGGGGAGTCGGGGGGCGGGGGTCCCCGGGGTCCACAGGGCACGAACCCGGGAGGTGGCTGGAGGCTGGAGAGGGCTGACGCCCCAGCGCTCCCCTCCGGGAGACCAGGGGACCAAAGCCAACCCCCTGCGTGCGGGCTGGAGGACACCTGGGTGCCCCCCACGCCTGAGAACCCGGTCCCCCTCACACCTGGACGCCAGGGGCCCCCCGGGCTCCCCGCCCCCTGCCCCGCGGTCATGGGGCCGCCTGGGCCCTGGCGACCCTCCGCCCCGCCCCTCCCGGGGTCCCCGCGGGCGCCCCCGCCGCCGCTCACAGCCCGTCTCCCGCCGAATGAGCTCCGCGTCGGGGATCCGCGCGGCGCGGGAGCCCCCGGAGCCCATGTCGGCGCTGCGGTCCGACCCGCGATCTGAGCGCCCCGCGCGGGCGCGGCCGCCGGGCGGCCCCGGGGCGAAGGCCACGGGCCTGGCTCCTGCCTCCCACCCTGACCCGGGCGAATGGGAAGCGGCGCCCAGGGCGGCGGGGCTGGAGGCGGCGCGAACAACGGGCCGTTTCATCCCAGGCCCGAGGCCCCTCCCGCGGGCTTGCCCGCCCGGGGTGGTGAGGCCCCGGGGACAGGGGAAGGGCATGGGGGGGGACTGGAATGGAACCCCGCTCCGCACTAGTGGCCCGTGGACGCCCTGGTCTCTTCTCTTCTGCTGGGTCCACGTGATCGAGCCAATTCTTACAGATCAGGGGATTGACCCCCAAACCCACACCCCGGGTCCCCCTGGGAGCTGAGCCCTAGGCCTGTGCTGCTGGGGGAGCAGCTGCCAGGTTTCAACCAGGTGTCTGGGTGCCCACCCAGCCCAGCGCTGCTGGGAAGTGGCCTGGGCCTCTGAGCAGCCCTCGGGCCGGTGGGAAGCCACCGCTGAGCGAGGGTGACAGACAGCCCTGTGACCCAACTCAGAATAGTAGTAAGGGCCAGGGCCGTAAGGGCCGTGCCCCCAGCGCTGGGCGCCTGGCACTTGGCTGAGCCCCCGGGGAGCGTCGGCGCAGCACCTGCTGGAGGGACCGCCTCCTGCTCTGCTGCTGGGTGCACCCGGGGGGCCAGGCGGGAACTGCTGCAGAGCCTGGGTCCTCGGGGGGAGCACGCGGCCCCCAGGGGGCTAAAAATCTCATTCTGTTTATGCATAAAGCTCAGGTATCAACGGTACCCGAACAGGTACGTCAGTGGCCTTCGAATGTCGTAGGAGACGGGTGGTTGGGGGCGGGGTGTAAAAGTGCTCGTTCGGTTGGGGGCGATAATGAAAGGTTGAGAAACTGGGGTGTAAAGGAACAAGCACCCCAAGTGTCCAGTCATGAATCTGTCACTGCCCCCTTCCCCATCAGAATCACACCTAGACACAGATTTCCCGGGGGAGGGGGGAAGGAAAGCCCCTCTTTACAAGGGTTCAAGTTCAGGTCGGCCCTACAGAGAGAAGCAGGAGCCGCAGGCAGAGGCCGGCACCGCATAAGCCTTGAACGTCTGAGAAGCACTGGCCTCTCTTTCAGAGACGCCAAGGGTTGGCCAAGTGGCACTAGGCACCAGGGCAGCACGCGGCCCCCTAACGGAGCCCGGTGCAGGTGGGGAGCCCGGCCGTGTGTATAGTTAGCGTTTAGTTGGGGACACAGGAGGAGGTCCGGGTCGCTGGGACACTGCAGTAATCAGCTCCGGCCAGCGCGGGAGGCAGGTCTCGGGACAAGCTGCCCCAGCTGTGACCTCTGCGCGCTGCTCTAAGTAAGCCAGGCGGGACAGGGACCGACTCCTCCCCTCCACGCGCCCTGACGCGCCCACGGGAAGCGCCGTGCGGGGCCCCACGCCGGGCTCGTGCGCACGAGTGAGGTGCAAGCCCCTTTCACGACGTCTTCTCGGGACACGTGAAGGGGCGATGCTCTGGGGAGGGCCTCATCTGCAGGATCTGACCGGCTGGGTTCAGGCTGAACGTTCGTTTTCGTTCTGTCTGGTTTTGCTTTTGCGTGTCAGCTACATACAAATGGCCAGCTGTCCTCGGGGAGATTAACCGGGAAAAAACACAAAGTCGCGGATGCAAGAATCGCCAGGAGGATATAGAACTCTCAGAACTCAGTAACAAAAAGACGAAGGACGGAACGCTTTGAGTGTTTTCACTGTTTTATTTTTTAGAAAATATTGGTCCACCTGGAATTTTCTAAGTGTTCCAATTTAAGGCAAGGCACAATTATATAAATCTCAAACATTAGTTATGCAAACATCAATACATAGCTTTCCAAAAGAACTTTAAAGCTCGAAAGAGCTTTGAAATGTCTTCCAAGTTTTTAGTTTCTAGAAATAGAGCAGACTCAGCATGTAAGACTTCGAAGCGTTTGAATCGCGAAAGATCCACAGTGTGGTCAAAGGGCCACACACCTCCGTGTCCAGCAGACTGATAAATGACGTAGCAAGGACGCACACCTTACTGAGTGCCTTCCGGTGTCCATGTTTACCTGTCGGCACGCTGTAAGACGGCGCGTCCCGAAATTATTATCTGCAGAGAACAAGCCTTTCCTAAGCCTTTACGTCCGGCTAGTCCATGGGTATCACCATTCAAGTGTTCATGGCCTAGAGCTCAGCCAAGACACGGTGGGACCTTCGCGTGGCTCCTACCTTGTCCTGTCAGGTCGTGGCATGCCCGATCGTACGTGGAGCCGGTGGTCCTCCGATCCTCACTTGTCACTCGCCCCCGTTTTTTCCACACAGAGCACAGTGTCCGCCTCCTGGGGTCACCGGCCTCCTTCCTCCCTCCGCCCTCCTCCGTGGGTGGCAATAACCTGACGCCCAACAGCGGGGACAGGTGTACCTGCTTTTGCAGTTCATACAATGGGAATCCTAAGCCTGCATCTGAAGTGTCACCACTAGAGGCCACTGGTGAGGGACAGACCGAACGCTCCTCCCAAACACAGGTCCTGGGCTTGGACTCACCTTCCTGCTCCATAAGGAGGAGGTTGGCTCCTCACGCCCCGGGGTCGGGGGAGATGGGGAACCACCTGAGTGCTGAATCTGAGCTGGGTGAGTCCCCTGGGGAGATCTAGGGCCACACGTTTCCCAGGGGAGACAAGGGGACTCTGTTTGGGCACAGCAGCCCCCGCTGGGGCTTTATCCTCAACCCCTGGTGCGGCCTGCCAGGCAATGAGTTGTCCCAGGCTTCTGCCCAGCCCGTCACAGGCCCGGTGGCCACAGGGGCTCCTTTACCAGGATGAGGTGAAGCCCTGAAAAACACCCCGGGAAGGAGAGGAAAGAAAGTATCACAGGTGGGCACACACCTGGGGCACCTGCTCAGGTGGCCAGAGAGACTATGCCACTGGCCCCACAGGACACCCACGACATAAGGCGACTCTACCAAGATGAGGAGACATAGCAGCCCTACCTGATACAAAGAAACAAACACAGGGAGGCGGCCAGAATGGGGAGACAAAGAAACACGTCCCAAATGAAAGAACAGAACGACGCTCCAGAAAAAGGACTGAACAAAACAAAGACGAGCAAACTCCCAGACGCAGAGTTCAGAACACTGGTTCTAAGGCTGCTCAGGACGGTTAGTGAGAACCTGAACAGGACATAGAAAACATGAAAATAGCATAATAAAGAACCAGTCAGAATAAAGAATACAATAACTGAAATGAAGAAAGCATTAGAGAGCATCAACAGATTAGATGAAGCAGAGGGTCAAATCAATGATTTAGAAGATAAGGGAGCAAAAAACACTCAATCAGAACAGCAGAAAGAAAAAAAGAACCCCCCCAAATGAGGATAGTTTAAGGAGCCTCTGGGACAACATCAGACTCACCAACATGCACTCTCAGGAGTACCAGAAGGAGAAGAGCGACAGCACGAGACTGAGAACCTATTTGCAGAACGAACGATGGAGAACTCCCCGGACCTGGCGAAGGAAACAGACGCACAAGCCCAGGAAGCGCAGAGCCCCAAAGAAGATGAACCCGAAGAGGCCCACACCCAGACCCATCAGAATTAAACCGCCAAAGGTTAAAGACAGAGAGAGAACCTTAAAAGCAGCAAGAGAAAAGTTAGTTACCCGTGAGGTTTCATAACCTTGGCAATGACACCCCACGAGTTCTTTGTACCGGGCCGCCAGCACAAGCACATCGTGAACTTAGTCATCAGAGTTGGGGCGTGACGACAGCTCTGATGGCCATTCCAGACAAAGAGCTCCAAACTCGCTCTGAAGGGTGGGCGAGGCGCTGGCGTCGGTGCCCGGCTTCCCCGGGGGAGGACTTTGAAGGTGACCGTAGTGACATTCAGCAGGGAGGTGTGCAGCACTTTTTCTGGGGTGAGTTCGAGAGATCCATCGTCCGACCTCGTATACAATGGGATATCGCTCGGCCACGGAAGGGACTGGGTTTTGCCATCTGTGTCACCAGGGATGGACCTGGAGGGTCTTGTGCTGAGTGAAATGAGTTAGAGAAAGACAAGTGGACAAATAAAACAGCAAGAGACTCAGATGCAGACAACGAACTGATGGTTGCCGGTGGGGGCGGAGGGCAGGGGGGATGGGGAAGGGGTTAACAGTACAGATGGGGAGTTACAAGGTGGTCACGGGGTGTACGGTACAGCATGGGGAGCACAGGGGATAACGCGGTAAGAGCCGCGTATGGTGCCGCGTCGGTACAGGACTCATCGGGGGGGACCCAGCTCGTACGTTACGGAACGATCTGGGCGCTGTCCCGCACACCGGACGCCACGGGAATATTGTACGTCACCTGGGACTGGAAACACAAAAACTTATTTTAAAAAACGACATGAGCTAGAAGCTCTGAAAAGACAGGAGGAATTTAAATGCACGTCACTTAGTGAAGGAAGGCGATCAGAAAAGGGTACGTGCTGGATGATTCCAACTCCAGAACATTCCGGAAAAGACAAAATCATGAGACAGTAGTGGCTGCTGGGGCGGGGGGCGGGTGGACAGGAGGAGGACAGAGCAGCGCAGGGAACCACCGAAACCACTGTGTGTGACACTGTAATGGTGGATACGTGTCATCACACTTGTGTCCAAACCCGTGGAACGCACAACACCAAGAGTGACCCTGAGGTCAACTGTGGACTCTGGTGATAACGACGTGACAATGTAGGTGCATCCATGGTCACAAGGGCAGTTCCCAGGTGGGGGGTGTTGGTCGGGGGGGGGGACGCTCTGCACGTGAGGGGACAGGGGAGGTGGGGAACCTCTGTTCCTTCCACTTAGTTTTGCTGTGAACCTCAAACTGCTCTAAAAATCAGGATCAAATCTACTTCTGAAAGGCGAGAACGACTTCCTGTCTTCCCGCACACAGCCGACCGTGCCAGGACATTCATTACATTTTCCCGTGAGTGACGTGCTGTGCCCTGTTTGCTGACCCTCACACACCCGATACGCACCTCCTGACTAGTCACTCCAACGGCTTCGTCTCTCTGTCACTTCCCGTTCCTTTGGTCTTGTCGCTCCGCGACACGTTCCGCTACCTGGAGCCACACATCCCTCCCCATCTCGCCCCCCTGTCACACTGTTTCTTGCCTACTCGCAGGCGTTAGGTGACATGCGCTCATTTGGGCCACGTCTCACGAACTGCGGGTTAATGCAACTTCCGGGCGCTGGTGACTCCATCTGGGGAGAACGCGCACCTGTTGCCCTAGTGTCTGCCGCGGGGCATATGCCCCCATCTGTGCCGTGGGGCGTGTC
>PVJL010020997.1:0-11186 GCA_004026885.1 Lyroderma lyra
ACGTCAGGGGTCATCGTAACAGTTTCAGGAGATGATGCTGTCTCCCAGCTGGGGAAACTGGGGAGTGCAAAGCGGGAGGACAGCTTTTTGCCCTTGGGCTCCTTATCCCCGAATTGGTACTGCTTCCTCCTCTGTGCACCCCTGGACTGCAGAGAGCACTGGGGTTCAGGGACATGGTCCATTTAGTCTCTACTGCCGCCATCACTCTGCCCTGTGCTGATGTAAGTCACGTCCAAACCTGTAAAGTATTTTCATGAGTTTATTTGAACCAAAATGCTGACAGATGGCAGAAAGCAAAATCTCAACAGACTGAGAAAATGCTCTAAAGAATGACCCTTTTGCATCTTATTTTATATATTAGGATCAAAGGAGGAGAGTTAGGAGAATTATAGGAACTCATTTGGTGATAGATTAAGGAGTGGAGAAAGCAAAACAGAGAAATCTCTGTGATTAGATTTAAAAATGGGAAAACACATCCTTCTTCTACGTAGGTGGGTGCAAAATAGCCAACAATTAACATTACAGCACAGAGAGATGCGGTGCATGGAACAAGATAACAATGAGGAGTTCTGTGACCTCTTGCTGTGGTGCGGTGTTTGTGCCATGAGGGGCCATAAAACATTTCGAAATGTCAAAGCTATGTTATCTTAGATACAGAAAGACAATAACCAGGCTCACTTATAAACATTGATGTTTGTCAAAGAAGCTACAGACCTAGGACGTGACTACCCACCACGATCTCTTTTAGTCAGGAGTTTTTGTGTCGGACCATCCTGTGTGGTTACTTTCAATCTCCGAGTTGTAAGGCCCGCCATTTGGGCCTCATAAGGGTTAGTATGAGGCTGCATGGTGGACCTTACAAACCTGGAGACCGAGTTTGTATCCTCAGCACTTTGGGCCAAACTGGTGCTTAGCTCTCCTTCCAGCTGCATGGGACCAAGTGGATTTGGGTACCTCCATCCATGAGAGCCATGAACATTTGCATCCTTCCTCTCTCTCCCTGAAGCTCCCCAGCACACCCACCTTCTTTCCCAAAGCAGCTGAAGTTCGGGGAGAGACGGAGGAAGAGAAGAGCTCTGTGCCAGTAAGCATTACTCTCAGCTTCAGGGGGACTCCCACCACTGGGTTTCTTATGTGTTTAGTGCACCCCAAGTTCTATAACCTCAATGCTGACACCATTATTTCAGCTTTACAGGCCCCTTCCCCCATCAGCCACAGCCATAGTGTATACCTTTTGGCTGGGGTATGCGACTTGCTGCCCCAATGTCATGATAACACCCCTCCTTCTCCTATCCCAGATGAGAATGTGCCGGAATTAAGCACCATCTGGGTGGCCTGTTTTGACCCAACCTTTTGTTGCTTAGCCTCATTTAACACAAAGGACAGTGAGGAACCCTTGCTCTACCCTCCTTCCCCTACCACCACCTAGGTGAGACCATGTCCGACTGGATCTCAGGGAGTCTTCTCATATCCAATAACCCACCAATGAGGGCTCTGGTCCTGTCTCTTTCAGAATGCCATGTCTCTATCAGCTTCTCATCTTTGTCTCCAAAAGAGGTAGGCTCTGGGCAGGGTCTGGGATTTTACTCTACTTGCAAGGTAACAAGTTAGCCTGTTAGGGTTTCATGGGTGCTGGCAGAAAACAGTCACTCACACTGTAGCAAGCAGCATGAGCATGCTCATGATGAGCACGAGATGTTCTCTGTGCACCCTGAATCCCATGGAGTGGATGGAGAGGGGCATAGTTGGATGTGAGGTGGATGCAGTGGGTTTCTGACTTAACTAAGGAACAGTGAGCTGTGGAACCTACCACTTCTATGGTGGGTGGTCAGGAATGCTGCCTTCTGGGAAGAGATGTTATTTCATCCCTCAAGGTTGCTCACTGCAAAGACAGCCCTGAGAAATGGCCCATGTGAAGAGAATCAGGGCCGCATCCTTGTCCTGCCCAGCAAGAAAGTACAGGATTGATTCTCCCAGCATGTGTGTTGTTTAAGATGATTAGTTTTTCCTTGTTGATCCTGTACTTTAGTTCTTATCTTTTAATTTCAAGGAAGGACGCAAAGAGAATAAAGATCAACATGGCTGAAGCAGCTTTCCAACCCTAAAGCTACTTGAGCCCTGATCCTAACTGGGAAGCTTGGAGAGAAGCACTCACCTGGAGCTGTTTAGGAAGACAGAGTTCGTCCTTAAATGTCCCCCATTCAAAAAAATTAACTTTTAACATCATTCTTAGGGTGTAGAGCTGTTCTTCCTTTTGAAAAAAAAAAAGCATCATGTAATGTTTGATACACACAAGCGAATATGGTTGTAAGTTTTGAATTACAATAAAATGAACACCAATGAACCCATTGCTAAACTGAAGAATTATGTTCTTGCAATACCCCTGAGCTACCAAGATGTTAAGTGAACCCAAGCAGCTAAAGCTCAGCAGAATTGACCTCTTGTCCCTGAGCCAGAGTCTGCAAATGGGAGGAGTGGGTCACTTGGGTGAAAGACAGGACACCTTTTTAAGTTCTTCAAAGAGGAGATTTCTTAAAATCTCAAATGAAACACCATGTCTACTAATGTCTTTAACCTACTATGATCTTTGACTGTTTTTTTCAATAAATAGCATCTCAATAAAAAGGGCAAACAGAAAAAATAAAGCAAGAAGATTACAGTGTTCGCTTTATAAAAAGTCTTGTAAGAAGGAACCCAAACTGTAGAGTAGGTAGTGAAAAGGAGAGGAGAACAGCCAACTCTATGTCTTTAGGTAGGAAGACAAGCAAGTGGGAGTTGGTTTAGTAACTAGAACTGTCAGGGGACTCAACGAGGCAGTGCCTTGAATACATGAGGTAGAATTATCAGCACAAGCTCACCGACCATGGGAGCTACAGGCAAGGCTACTTTGTCCTAACTCTTGTGCTTGGATTTACAGTCATCTTCCCCATCTACTACCTGCTGTTAGCCTCCTCATATTCCTCCCCCATAATCATTTTCTATGTATTAAATTTATTGGGGTGACATTGGTTAGTAAAATTATATAGGTTTCAAGTGCATATTTCTATAATACATCACCTATATATTGCACTGTGTGCTCACCATTTTAAAGTGTACACTTCAGTGACATTTAGCACATTTACCTTGTTGTGCAACCATCACCATTATTTAATTATATGTTTTCATCACCCCAAAAAGACACTTTATACACATTAAGCAGTCACTTCCCATCCTCCCTCTGCGCCCAGACTCTGGCAATCTCTAATCTGCTTTCTGCCTCTATGGATTTGCCTATTCTGGACCTTTTAGGGAACTGGGATCATATAACATATGGTCTTTTGTGTCTGATTGGTTTCCCATAGCATGATCATTCCCAGATTCATCGGTAGAGTTGCATGTATCAGTATTTCTTTTCTATTTATGGCTAAATAACTTTACATTATATGTCTATACCACTTTTATTTATTCATTCATTGGTTTATGGATGCTAAGATTATTTTCACCTTTTGGCTGTTGAGAATAGTCTTGCTATGGAAATTCTTACACAAGTTTTTGTATGAACACTTCCTTTTCAATTCTTTTAAGTATATACCTAGGAGTAGAATTACTCTATTATATGATAATTTTATGGTCAACTAACTGAGAAAGCACCAAAATGTTCAAGATGGTGCTAACTTGTTGGAACAGATGGAAATAAATTTATTTAACTGTATCATGAAGGACTGGATCTACAGGCAAAGAATATAATGACTTACTTGATTTTTAAAGAGTCTTAAAAATGTTCAGCAAGTCTCTTTAAATGTGGGGCAAGATATCAACTTGTCTGGAATCACTAGAAAGAGTTAATGAAAATAACTCTTAAGACTTAATATTCTGTATGAGGTCTATGATCAGGAATGGTACCAAATGAAAGTAAACTAATAAAGGTTATAGGTACCACAGGCACTTACTTCTACAAAGGTAAACAAATGACAAAGAAAGCTACCAAGTCGATCCTCTGCTTCATAGTCTTTCCAAGGTTCCAAGGGACTTCTTTACACTCAGTGATCCAATTGGGACACACTGGTTTCAGGTTTGTTCACAAACTTAAATGAGATCAATAAATCTAATTGTAGGCAATCAGAAAGATTTTCTTCTTCTCCCTCAACTATAATTCTATTTTCATAAATCTAATCACAGTGAATTTTAATTTATTTTTAGTTCTTCATTACTTAGGCAAGGAGAAGTCTCTTCTTATTTATTAACTCAATAGAGCATTTATTGAATGTCTAGTATATAGAGAGTTTGGGGGACAGACTATTAATTAAAAAATGATCCTATAGCTTTAATAATTATTTTTGTTTTCTTTACAAATTTTCATAACACATACACATACGCACACACTCACCCCCACATTATTCTGAAAAGAATTCCATGTAGGCTTGCTGTTAAAATCTTTAGACTTTTCATCTGTGTCTTGTTTCTACTTTATTTTCTTCTTTAAGATAATTAAGAATGTAGGGCAGCCGAGAGAGGAGGATTTTAGAGAGAAAAGTAGCCCTTATAAACATCCTTAATATTTTACATAAGGGAAACATTCCAAAGTGTCATTATGCTTGAATAAATTTACTAAATGCAGAATAATGATGAATCAAAATTTTAGAAACGTTTTGGTTGAAATAATTTTAAATTTGCAGAGAAGTTACAAACTAGTACAGAGAGTTTACATATACTCTTTGTCTAGCGTCCTCTGATATAAACAATTTACAATGATCAAAACCAGGACATTAGTATCAGTACAATACCATTAATTCAATTACTGATCTTTTTGAAATTTCATTAATTTTTCTTTTAATGTCCTTTTATGTTCCAGGATCCAACCCAAGATCTCATATTGCATTTAACTCTTCTTTCCTTGGCCTTCATTATAAGTACTTTTGGTAAGTACCGGTCAGTTAATTAGTAGTTCTCTCGCTTTGGAATTTTCCTATGTTTTATCATGATTACATTGAGGTCGTGCATTTTTTGCATATTATTCTTGAACAGAATACTGTTATGTCTTTATTACTGTTTTAAATCAAGAATACCTGGTGTTGATATGTCTTATTTCTGGTGATGTTAATTAACCTTTAACTCTTGATTAAGGTGGTGTTTACTAGGTTTCTCCACTTACTTAAAGTTACTTTTTGCTTTTCTAACTGATGAATATCTTTGGGTAGGTACTTTGAAATTATTAATATCTTGCTCCTCCTCAATCTCTTGCCCACTCATTTAGCCCACCCATTTTTGGTGGGGTCTTACATGTGACAATTACTACTGTGATGTTTGCCTCATTGGATTTTTTTCATTTTCTTCATTTTACCTATATTTGTTTATTTAAAAATCTGTCCCTTTTCCATATTTTTATTTATTCAATTATTTATATGAATATGATCCCAAGGACATTTTATTCCACGGGTTATAATCAAGTACCATCATTATTTATTTTATGGCTTTAATTGAGTTTTTGGTTACTGGGAACTGCTTTCAGTTGGCTCCTATGTTCTTTTGACATAGCCATCTTTTCTTAAATACTTATTTTCTGTGATCATAAGATATTCTCTATATATTGCCCCTTTCACAGGCCTGGAATTAACCATTCATTCAAGGAATCTTGGTTTGCTTTGTTGGAGAATGGTATTTAGAAATCAAGGTGTGCTTATTGCTCTGGTCATTGTTCCTAGGTCCTCTCCAAAAAGACATATACATATACTAACCCATGCATGTACATACACTTAAACTTATTTCAATATCTACCTATAAGTATATATATTCTAAACCATGAGTTCATACTGATCGGAATCCAGTATAATTCCAATCCAGTATGACATTTAATTTGAGCCTTTCCCCTTGTTTTATGTGCAAGTTCTTCCTTAGTGAGAGGCCTTTTGCAGAGGCCACCTGAATTCCTTGGCTCATGTCCCCTTCCTCCCTCTTTAAGCCAGTAGTGTAGCATCTTCATGTCCCCCTAACTCTGACTCTCTAGCATCCGTCTTTCACTTATAAGGACCCTTGTGATTACGTTGGGCCCAACTGAATAATCCCAGATAGTCTCCCCATCTCAAAATCCTCAATCATTTCTGCAAAGTCCCTTATTGCCATGTAATGAAATATAGACATAGGTTCAGGACATCGACTTCTCTGAGGAGGGGGAATTATTCTGCCTACCACAGGTACTTATTATTTCTGATGTCTTGCTATTACAACAAGGAATAACCTCTTGTATTGTTGGAGGTCAATTCTCAGGGTAGATTTCCAGAAGTGGGATTGCTGGGTCAAAGGCAGGTGTCTATGTCTTAATAGTTTTGTTAGATATTGCCACGTTTCCCTTCCAAAGGGTTGTACCAATTTGAGAATGCCTATTTCCCAAAGTCTCACCAACAGATTTTGTCTGCTTTTTAATTTTTGCCACTCTGATAAGCAAGAAAAGGTAACCTGTTTTGCTTTAATTTGCATATCTTTAGTTATAAGTGAACTTGAATATTTTCTCAGATGTTTCAGGGGCATTTATACATCTTACTTTTGTGAATTATCTGTTCATTGGTTTTCTTGTCCCCATTTCTCAATTTTAAGAGTTTTTTGTACATTAAGGATGCTGACCTCTTGTTTGTGGAATATATTGCCAATATTTTCTCCCAGATTGTCATTTGTCCTTGACTTTGTTTATGGTGTTGATTTTTTCCATGTATTCATTGCCTCAGCATTTTGAGTCTTTATTTAGAAAGCTTTCCCTATACCAAAGTTGAAGAGATAGTTACCATGTCTCCCTAAGCTACTTGTACAGCTTCCTTTACTTACTTTTAGATCTCTAGTTCATTTGGAGTTTGTTCTTACATACGGTGTAAGATATAAATTTAATTTTGTCTTTTCCCAAATGGCTATTTAGTAGTACATACAACATTTATTAAAATGTCCATTTTTACCTTCAGTGATTTCACATGTCACCTTTACTAATAAGCTTGTATACATACTTGGGTCTGTCTCTGTATGTGCTATTCAACTAACCAATTTGTCTTTTTATATACCAATTCCAGACTGTAATTATAGATGCCTTTGAGTATGTTTTGATGCCTAATTAAGCTAATAAATACCATTGTAATTTATCTTTTTAGTATTTCCTTTTCAATATTTATTATGTTTCCTTTTACATAGAAACTTTAGTTCAACTCTTTAAAATAGTTTGTTGATTTTTTTTATTGAGATTGCATTTATTTATCAGTGTATTTAAGAAGAGCTGTTGAATCATCCTATCCAAGAACAGTCGATGTTTTCCATTTGTTTGAGTCTATTTTTATGTCTTCCAGGAGTTCATAAATGAACTACAGACTAAACCAGTGTGTGTGTGTGTGTGTGTGTGTGTGTATGTTGAAAAAGGAAAATTTTAAGTGCAGTGTCCAGTAAATGATTATAAAATATTCTTGCAGTTCAAGTCCCTACATATGTGGCCAGGGACTATGTTAGCACTGCATATGATGGAGGGGCTTCTTACTCTGCAGTGTGCAAGACTGAAGAGTAGGAAGAGAGAGAATAGCAGAACTTCCAGGCAGGTGGCACAATGGGAAATCTAGAAGGGAGAACTGGGCCCCAGACAGCTGCCTCCTGGATTTAAAGCCAGGATATAGCTGCTGAGGAATATGGATTCATTCTCCTTGTGCAATGGGAAGGTCACAGGCAGACACACCTGGGGCCAACCCTCCCTCCATCACTTACTGGTTGCATGACCTTGAATAAATGACACATGCTCTCTGAGCCTCAGCTTCATCGCTCAGATGGGGAGAAGCATACTCAAATACTAGCTTGTTCGGCAAAGAGATGCTCAATAAATGTTTTCTTCTTTCCCATTTATCTCCTTTCCTCTCTCTTACTTGTTCATAGTCACTACTTTATTCTCTCTTTCATCTCTAATTTCATTCCCCATTTTTTATTCTTCATCATTTTTTTCTTTCCCTATCTCTATATCTTTGATTCTGTGGTCAGGAATATGCTTTTCTAGTTCCCTTTCTTCTCTGCCTTGTAGGATCTTTAGCACTAAAAATAATCAATCCTGGGAATGGGCCCAGTGGGCCAATTAGCCTGTCAGCCCCACAGCCACTCATCGGCAGTCCCGATCCCATTGGGAAGGCTCAGCCCTGAAACACTGAGAGACATATGCAAGTGTTCCCTCTATACCATGGCAGAACCTCAGTCATTCCAAAGGTTCTTGTGACCTGACCCAGAAAACATACTTAGGTCTATTCTTATGTGCCCACGTTAGTACAAAAATGAATTATTTCTTGTTCGTTCCTATTGCACATATGATACTTTATGTTTTGTTTTCCAGGAAATTTCAGAACAACAACAACAAAATCCTACTTAAAAATAAATCCAATAAATACCAATTTACTTGTGATGAATGTAGGACAAAGGAAACAGCACAAGTTTAGAAAGGTAGACATTGTCCTGAAGATCTAGAGTAATTGGTGGAATAATAGTCATTTTCTCTTAAGAACCATTTAAATTAGACTGACTATAATAGCAATTTAAAGTATGCATTTATTGTAATCATTGATTAAAACTATTTCCTGTTTCCAATTTTTCTTGTCAAGAGATGTGGCACCTATTCCAATACTTATTAGCATTTACTTCACAACAAATATTGCTTTGTACATAACCATAATTTCTAATTAAAATGTAAAAAAACAGTGATTTAATTTGTGGCTATCTTTAAATCTTTGTAGGGCGTTTGGATCAGATCCAATCCAGAACTCTGCAAACATTCTCTCACGCAGAATCAAATTACTGTTACATACTATAAATCAAGTCACCACTTTGTCAGTTACTCTCTGTTTGAACCCTCTCCTTGCTCCACCTCGATCCATTCTCTGCCCTTCTCTGCCCTGCATCCTGGGGGTCTGACCCTCAGCCCTGCTTCATGCAGGCTCCTTGACCTCTGGCTTCAGGTTGGACGCAGCCAATGGGAGGCACCAGCAGGAGCCTGGAGGGTGGGAAGACAGTGAGTTTAGGTATGTGGTCCTGGAGGTGGCTGTGGGTTCCTGGAGCCATAGCTCTTTCTAGGCCTGTCTCTTCCAAAGCTCCATCTCTCACTGGGCTCTGGTTAATACTGTGTCTTCCCCTTTCTCCTTCCAAACTAGGAGAGTTAATGGCTTCCTGCTATTTATCAGCTCTGGGTGCCTCACTGTCCCTCGTGGTTACCTTAAACACTGCCCTAGACAGTACATCCCTTAACTAAATTCTTTTCAGTTAAACTCTTTGAGGGAGTGCGCTCTCTACCTCCTGTCAACACCATGAAAACAAAATAATGGGTATGTTCATGTTTTTGTTATGAATGACTACCTAACATTTAAAAGATACCTGCGTTCATCATTAACACTAAAGATACACTTTTTAATTAACATGCATTATAAACTGTACCAATGCTTCTAACAATTATAGATTTAGTGTATTGAGATACATGCTAAAATGATAAATTGAGATTTCGGGTCAGACTTTGTTCTAAGCTCAATTGACTCTCTGACTAGTTGGTGATTTTTTTTTCCAATTCCTACTTTGGGTGTGTGCATCATATGAAGTGAGGAGTGTCTATGGTGACCAAAGAGACAAGATCTAGCACTCAAGTGTATTACATGGGATTTACAACAAAACATCTGCTTCTTTAATAAAATTGATGTTCCTTTCCAGATATAGATATTGGAACTACAGAGAGTTTTAAAACCACAACTTATGTGAATATTTATCACAAAGGTAAGCTAATAAATACTAGCTTCCACATAGTTTCTTTAGCCATATGACAATTAACAATATAACACCAAGCTGAAGTAAATAATGCTGGTTTATTTCATCCATGAGGGGAATATATTGGTCTATAGTGAAAGGCTCTAAAGAAATTAAAGATAAAAGTATTTTTATTCATTTGTGAAGCTTATTTGGTGTACTGGAGCCATTTTTAATCTTCACTTGGGGTAAGCCATACATAGCACTGCAGTGCATGTGAACCATCTCAATTTTCTACTGTGTATCTCTATATTCCAGATGTCGTGCAATAGACATTCACGTTAAAGTTTCAGTGTGAAAAATTTAGTGTAGTTTTATAGAGAAGCATAATCTAAAATATAATTTTTCAAGCCCTTCCTACATTCAAACTTATTGTTTAAATTCTTATTTCTTTATATTTTTGGTGAGGTTCTCTTAATTTCCATGTTTGAGTTTATAGTAATGTCTATGGCAAAGAATGGATAATAGAACACTAAACCTTTGTACTTGAAAATGATAGCCTAAATGTTCCTATCAATCACACACCAAAAAACAAGAACAAAAACTGGGTGATGAATACATAATACAACAAATAGAAGATGTAATGTAAAAGTGTACACCTGGGACCTATGTGATATTTACTAATCAATGTCACCTCAATAAAAAAAGATACAATGAACTCTAGCAATAGCAATTTACTTTTTTTTCAAAAATAAGGTTTTAAAGTAAAAAATATTATTTTTTAAATTTAAATGCATGGGCATTTATTATTACAAAATCAACTAGTTTGGTAACAAAGCACTGTATTTAAAAATAATTTAATACAAATACATGTTAAAATGAATGTAACTTGATTCGAGTGCAAACAAGTGGTTATCCCAAGAGGAAACAAAATTTCCTTAATAGTTGTGATAAAACCTATCCATGAAGTTAGTGGGTGTTACACAGAAATATTTATATTGTGTTCTTCAATTCTCTGTACTTATTTGTAAGAATCAGATGAATTTAAATGGAATATAAAACATAAATCATAAATAAATATAAAAATATGTCTGTATAAGATATTTATTGAAGACATGATTATCTTGTGTAAATGCCTAATTATGAGATTATAAATAAAGTAAAATGCTGAAGAACTCAGTTCTCTCAAATTTTAGAAAAGAGGGATTTTCCAAAGACAAATGTTTGAAGTTATAGCACTAGGACTTTATCAATTTCACACAACAAATTGTGATTAAATGGAGCCACTCTTTCAGACAAAAATATGTCCTAATGTGAAAAACACAAACTGGGCTTTCTGAATCACAAAAATGATAAAACACAAAGGTAAGATGACAGAAAGTGACATGAAATTAAGAAAAAGTAAAAGTATTTTGAGGTTTCTCTCTGACACAGGTAGGCTCAGGCTAGGTAAATCTTTCACAGGTGTGCTTTCTGTG
>PVJL010020998.1:0-11187 GCA_004026885.1 Lyroderma lyra
CCTCTTGGTTTTCAATCAAGGCCACACATGGGTATGGAGACTAGCCCATTCTGTGTCTCGCCCTCCTACTAGTATTCATGTGGCTTCCTCTGAATGTCCTTAATAATAGAACTTCTGTTCAGCTAGACTTCAGGCAATTCTCGATAATGGTTGTTCTGCAGTTTAGTTGCAATTTTGATGTGATTGCGAGAGGATACAAGCTGAGCCTTTACCTTCTCTGCAATCTTGACTGAAAATCCTAAAGAAGTCTTACAACAGACACTTGACAAATGAATAGCCAGCATGCACAATATCATTTGCTATCACGCATATGCAAATTAAAACCATAAAGCATCACTAATGGAAACAGAAAGTACTACAACTACTTTGTAGATATGTTTGGCATTTGTTACACAGTTACACATAAACCAACACTTTCACCTAACCATTCAGCTCCTAATCATTTATCCAAGAAAAGTGAAAACATATGTACACCCCCAAAAAAGACATAGAAGAATGTACATAGCAGCTTTTGAACAATAGCCAAAAACAAATTCCTTTCAAGTACACATGAAATATTCAGCTACAAAGACCATTTATTGTGCCATAAAATTATGGCAATGTCCACCATTGAGAGAAAGGAATGACAAATTGCCATATACTTGCACAATGGGATACTACTCAGCATGAAGAGGAACTAATTACTACCCCATGCAAAAGCATGAATAAATCTCATAGATATTATTCTGAGTGAAAAAGGCAGAATAAAATTGTGCCTACTGTGCGGTTCAATTTATCCATGACGTTCTAGAACAGGTGAAACCAAGTTAACGTGAAAAAAATCAGAACGATCATTACCTGGGTTGGGAGGGCAGTTGGTGGTGGCAGGAATAGAGTGCCTTGGAAGGGACAGAGTGAACTTCCTGGGCAGATGAAATGTTTCCTGTCATGATCATGGTGTGTTTTACTTCATTATATGGATTTGTCAGAAAGTGTAAGGATACCATTTATGCCTTTCAATATATTTAATTTTACCTAAAAAAAAAAAAAAATTGGGTCCCCCTGAGTTATTACTGAGTAAGGGAATAGACAGGCTAGATGACACAAAACTAGCAAAATGAGGATCAGTTTTGAAGTTGGGTAATTGGTACCAGGGAGTCGTTATACTAGTCTTTACTTTGTATATGCTTAATATTAATTATGATAGTAATTATAAATTATTATATGTTTCATCCATTCAACAAATATTTTTTAGTGATTTCTATGTGCCAGGTGCTGTTCTAAGTTCTGACGATAGAGCAATTAAAATAACAAATATTGCTACTGTTGTGGAGGTCACATTCTAGTGGAGAAAGACAAAAAAATAGTAAAACAGTAAATAAACAGTAAGTAAATAAAAAATGAAATATAGCAGGTGGTCATAAGTGCTGTAAAGGAAAAGTGGACAGAGAGGGGAAATGGACAGTAACAAGGCCAGTGATGCGATTTTAAGTGGAGTGACAAAGGACTCACAGAGAAGGTGACACTACAGGAAGGCCTGGAGAAAGTACAACAGCTCGTGAAAGGCAACAGAAGAAGCCAGTGTCCCAAAGTGAGAGCACACCCGGCATATGCAAGGTTGGGAGGGAAGCAGATCATTAAGGAACCTTGTGGGCCAGTGTCACAATTTAGTTCTTAATTATTATGAGATGTGAAGTCATTGAAGGGTTTTACGCAGAATGATGACATGATCTTATTTACATTTTAATGGAATCATTCTGGTTCTTGTGCTAGAAATAAATTTAAGAAAGCCAAGGTGGGAGCAGTGCTAACATACAGTCAAAGAAACTTAGATAAGGGAGTGCTGCTTTGTAGAAGTGTTGTAGCTATGCAAGTTGTTAGAAATGGTCAGATTTGGAGCATATTCTTAAGCTAAAGCTGCCAAGTTGTGCTAAAAAAAACTTATTTCTGAAATTAGGAATGACTCCTGCTATTGTCCTGACAACTATAAAGATGGAGTTCGCTTGTACAGAAATGGGAGAGCCTACTGGAAGAGGGGATTTGGGGATGCCGGCTAAAAGTGTGCCCATACGAGATACAAAAAAATATCTTTTATCCAGTTGTGTCCCATCATTTGGCTTCTCTGGGCCACACTGGAAGAAGAATTGTCTTGAGCCACACATAAAATACATTAACACCAACGATAGCTAGTGAGCTTTTAAAAAAGTCGCAAAACAATCTCATAATGTTTTAAGAAAGTTTATGCGTTTGTGTTGGGCCACATTCAAAGCCGTCCTGGGCCACATGCGGCCCATGGGCCACGGTTGGACAAGCTTGTAATTTATCTTCTCCGTTTTCCTGCTTCCGAATGCTACTGAGTTTGGTACCCAATGGTTAAAGCTGCCCCATGAAACGAAGATGGCATGACCAACAACACAATAAAGTGTCACAGAAGGACGGAAAGAGCATGGGCCCTTAACGACCCTTGTGTCACTTGAACCAACTCGAATTTTCTATGGCTGGATTTCTAATTATGCAAGGTGATTTCTGTTGCTTAAGCCATGTCAGTCAGGTGTTCCATTATTTGTAACAGAAAGCATCCCACCAGCAGCACGTCCCCTGTACCTGTGGTTTTCAAAGTGTGGTCCCTGTCAGTCTCAGCTGGAAACTTTACAGAAAGAGATTCCCGAGCCCTACCCCAGCCTCAGGAGATGGGGCCCAGCAACCTCTTTTAACAAGCCCTCTAAGTGACGCTAATAACGCAGTTCGAGAATCTCTGCTCCGTGCTTTCATGAGCTGGAGCGGTGGATAAGACAATGTTCATTTGATCTCCCTAAACACCGACTCTGAAATGCAGGTTCCATCAGGGCAGGACTGAGAATCTAATTCAAATAAAAGATCGCTGCTTCCCTCTTGGCAAGTGCAAACAGTGAATGTACGGGAACCATCACGAAGCGTGTGAAGCAACTGCCACCCCAGGTTTAGCCTCCTAAGTGTAATTATTCATGAGAGAAAATGAAAACTTCACTACGGGGAGGAGAGGGAGGTATTAAGACCTGCTATGGGCCCCAGAGCGCCCAACCCCTCCACACACCACATCACGGCCAGAGCTAATTTCACAGCCATTGCTAATACCCTTTCTGTATGCATATCTTAACCACTTGACCGATAATCCCCAAATTTGGCTCCCACTGCTAAATTTATATATCAGTTGCTGGCAACGGCTAAGTTTCTAAGCATGGCCAATCATGTTCTATACATTCTGAAACATTTAAAGCTAATTTAATGGCTATGTCCAGCATTAGATGTTTTAAGTACAGCAGATAAGCTCTCATTGCTTTCCTGACGGATGCACCACGCAACACCGTTGCCACTGTGTATTTTGACTGTCAAAATGATTCAGTATATCCTAGATCAACTTTTTAAAAAAGCGAATGCAGGTTATGTCAAATAGCTTGAAAAACAAAATGTTTAAACCCAAGGTCATCAAAGCACTTGAGACAACTTTTAGAATTAATTGAAATTCAGGTGCGTGCTCTGAAATCATTTGAAGTCTCTTCTCAAATACACAGGTTGTCTGAAAGCAACAACTTGCCACCGAGCTAACTGAGCTGTTAAGCAATTATCAGTGACAGCTGTAGCTCAGGGATTCGCCAAGCAAGACCTGCACGCAGCCAACTTTTTAATTCTTTCAGCTGGTAGTGACTGGATGAGTATTTGACACAGTTCGCCCAGCTGCATTATATTTCTGATAATGGGGCCCCAAGAAGTAAAACTCACTGAGAGCCTCCTATGTGCCAAGGTCTGTGCTAAATAAATTCACACATATCATCTCACATTCACTACCACTTAAAGAAGGGAAAACAGAGAAGGTAAAAGGTTTTCCGACAACTCTAGGACTAGTGTTTGTGAATTCAGGTATCTCTGATCCCAAAGGGCTTCTTCCTCAGGTTGGGATTTTGTGTATAATTCATTTGCCTAAGTCTTAAAACCAGTTTGTGATGTGAGAAGCCTATCTCCTAATGTGGTAGAAATCACACGCAGTCCATGTTTCACTGTAAATATTAGAACAAGTTGTCCCATTGTGACACAGTCCTCAACTAAACCATAAGTGGTTACATTAATCTCTGGTGCCCTCCTGCTTTTTTTTTTTTCTATTTTAAATCTTGGATTTTTTTTTAATTCATTTTTATTGTTAGACTTATTGGGGTGACATCTGTTAGCAAGGATTACATAGGTTTCAGGCATACAATTCTACAGTGCATTGTCAACTTGTTGTATAATTAGTTCACCACCTAATGTGACTTCTCTTTCCATCACCTTATATTTAGCTTCCCCCACTCCTCTCCCACCCCCTCCCCTTTCTCCCCTCCCTGACCCACTTGTCCCCAAATAAACATTAAACTATTGATGGTGTCCATGGGTTATTTGTTTCTTCATTTCTTTTTTCTTTGCTTTCAGTTTTATATTCCGCATATGAGTGAAGTCATACAGTTCTTTGTTTTTTCTGTCTGGCTTATTTCACTAAGCATGATGATCTCCAGGTCATTTTGTTGCAAATGGCAATATTTCATCTTTTCATACAGCTGAGTAATATTCCATTGTGTATATGTACCACAGCTTCTTTATCCAGTCATCTGTCGCAGGGCACTTTGGTTGTTTCCATGTTTTGGCCACTGTGAACAGCGCTGCGATGACAACCACTGTGGAAGGCAGTGTGGAGGATCCTCAGAAAATTGGGAATGGAGCTACCATGTGACCCAGCAAGCCCCCTTCTGGGGATCTACCCAAAAGACTTGAAAACCTTTGTCCACAAAGACTTATGTATCCTGCTTCTTTTTTTGCAGGGGAAAGAATATAGAGAAGAAGTGGGTAAAGAAGGCAGGCAGGAAAGAACCCCGACACTCACCCAACTCCTACCATGTGGTAGCCGGGGTGCCCACTCATTTTGCACATGTCGATGCATTTAACAATATTCTCCCCGCTGTCCAATGGTGAAACCTAATCTTAAATTGGTGAGATAATTTGCCCAGAGATTCCAGGGCTCCCAGAGAAACAACTGGCATTAAAATTTAGTTCTGCCTGATGAAAAGTAGTTGCTGTTCTCATTACACCTTTAAGATAAATATGAACTCCCTCCTCTCTTCATGGACTAAAACCCTAAGAGTAAAACTTCAAGCAACAGAGCACGCACTCCATTCTCTACTGCAGAAAAGTGCCTCCTTTGGCCACCCTGGCTTTAGTCCCAATTAATACCAAAAACTATATGACTGCATCACTCAAAAATTCTATTTTTAGCCAAGCACTTAACTGCTATTCCTTCCCTATCTCTCTGCAGCTGAGCTCTGTAGTTGGGTTTCATCACCTTTGATTTCCCCTGGGCAGTTTTCTGATGGATTCATTCTGAAATAACTAAGGGTTGAAAAGAGAAAAACAACCAACTGAGGAAGTTTACAGTACTGTGATTGGAAAATTAAATGCAACTCCTTTACAATACATGCATTGTATTTAAAATGCAAATCTTAATTGCAGGTTGGCTTTCTTTAAATATTGCATAGGCATTTTCACAAAGAAACTGCTTGTTTTTAATTCATTTATGCACTTATTAAACAGGATATTTTCAAAGTCTAGGACATATTAAAAGGACTACTTTGCATAACAGAGTAGGAAATTTTTCATTGTAATATTTTCTCTCATTCTAATGAGACTCTCAGCAGTTTTCAGTGCTGTATTTATCAGTGCACATTTATCAAAATAAAAAAAGGCTTAGGCCTCCACATACAGTTAATCTGCAATGATTGTCAAATGTATTCTAATTGATTTAATGCCCATTAAAATTCTATGCTGAAATATAAAACACCCAGACATGTAATAAATAAATGATCAGCCATCTAGCACAACCAGAATAATCACATTGATTATAAATTATTCAAAATGAAATGGTGTATCAACAACATTTTTAGACTATCTCTGAGAATTAGATAAATCAGAAAGAAGAAAAAGGTTTTAAAGGTTTTAAATGGATTTTCATGGTCAAATTGGTATTATGTTCCAAATACTCATTAATAATTATAAGAAAATAATTTCAAAACAAAACCAAATATCTGTATTACTTTTGCTATATTCAACTGAAGAAGATAAAATCAAGAACGTTCCATTATAATTATAAAGATTATTTGTTTTGAGGTTGTATGTTAGACCAACAACTTTTCTAGGCATCTAATATGCTATGAAACAAATCCTGATAAGCCCAAGGATATTATCAAGAAAACAAGATAAATTTAAAGCTTACTAAAAAGAAAGAAAAGGAAGCAGACACACAAGCTGAACATACTTTAAGCATTTAACTCTTTGGAATAAATAATCCATAAGAAGGTAGATTAGATAGATTGAAACAGACAGGTTATATAGATATATTTATATATCAGTGTTGGGGGGAATGAGGGGGCGGAGTGGGAAATAGGGAGAGGGAGAGCATGAGAGCATAAAACCTGAAAACACATCAGGATTTGGGAATTTGACAATGTTAAGTGTGGTAAAAAAAAAAAAAAACAAAAAAAAAAACAAAAAAAAAAAAAACAAAACTGGTCAGATTAGGTGACAGTTTGCAAAACTGGATTGTATGAAACTAGTACCCACCTGACCAAGTGTCCAGTGCTGCCAACGTGAGCACATGATGGGTGGCCAATTGGCAAACTTAACTGTCAGATTTTGGGCACGATGACAGCTCTGATGGCCATTCCAGAAAAAGAGTTCCAAAATTTCTTTGAAGGGTGGACTGGCATCAGTGCACAGCTTCCCAAGGGGAGTCCTTTGAAGGTGACCATAGTGACATTCAGCAATGAGGTACGTAGCACTTTTTCTAGGGTGACGTGAATGTAATTGTCCAACCTGGTATATATTGAGTATTACCATTTCAATCTACTTTTTTTTTCCTTTCTTAAAATGTGTATACATTCTTTGGCACCCACTGTATTTCATATATATATGAAATTGAATCATTGCTTTGAAATTATCAAGTGAAATCATTAAGTTTTGCTCTTTTTGTTTGTTTGTTTTTTGCTTTTTGGTATGTGGGTAGCTCCCTGACTGGGAATCGAACCCAGGCCGCAGCGCTGACAGCGCCAGCGCCGAAGCCTTAAGCCACTACACCATCAGGGAACTCCTGAAATCATTAAGTTTTAACCTAGAATTCTATGTGGCACTGAAGAATCAATGTTAAGGAAGGAAAAAGTTTATTTCGATACAAAGAAGTTCACAAAAACTTTGCTTTTGAGGCAACCCTTCTAAAGAAGCCAATAAAAGATATACGTGCCTTACCAAAAAAGCAAGAGGAAAACCACGAAGGAAGAAGAGATGAGATTCAGGAAGCATCCGTCCACACAAGAAAGCCGCAAAATGTATGGACCCTACATGATGACAACTGTAAAGCAGACCTGAGCGCCCATCTGCGTGAGCGAAGACAGGTAGACGTCTACAATCTCTAGGAGCTATGTCCCCAGGGGAAATTAATGTGTGCTTGGGAGGGACCTGATGTGTTTGATGATCTTGGGAGGAGTTTAACAGTTCTACCAAAAACAAAAGGGCAAGCGTCTTTGGAGAAAAACAAGGCTGTGCATCAAGGCAAATACTGTCACTGAATGCAATGGAGTTCACTTGTCAACCATATTTACATATCATCGATATTACGTTAATTACCGGAGAGTTGGGAGAGGAAACTGCTTTTTAAAATTAGAATCCTGGCTCCTGAGCCACTCTCTTTGCTCGAGCCCGCTCCTACCTCTTTGGAGTGTACTTTCCCCTCAATAAACTGTCTTTTTGTTTCACCACTTTAAAAATAAATAAATAAATAAATAAAATAAAATAAAATTATAATCCTTATGACTTTTACAGTATATCTGGCTATTTCTATGATTTAAAAAATTAAATTTAAGCAAAAGAAAGAAAGAACAATTTGAATGCCTGAAGTTCGTTCCAGTGTCTCATTTTAGTTCAGGTGAGCTTAATTTCCTGTCTCTAAAATCGGAAGCTGGACCAAATTATTTCTATGCTCTCTCCTCCTTCTGGTTTTATGCTATGACTCTGTGTCTTCATAGATGTGATTTATTCTGGTGAAGAAAAATTCTGAATGTGTAAAGAAATAAACTATTGAATTCATTTTTTACCTATTTTCCAGAGTGCGCATGTGCTAAGTTAATAGACTGTTTTCAAGACCGAACTAGACATCACCCTTAGATTATTATTGATGTAATGCAGCTAATCTTCATCTCTGCACTCCAAGCTTTAAGAAGCAGCACACCCTTAAAAGCTGATGGATGTCCAGTGGATTTCATGATAGAATAATCTTTTTTTTTTTTAATTCATTTTTATTGTTAGACTTATTGGGGTGACATCTGTTAGCAAGGAATACATAGGTTTCAGGCATACAATTCTACAGTGCATTGTCAGCTTGATGTATAATAAGTTCACCACCTAATGTGACTTCTCTTTCCATCACCTTATATTTAGCTTCCCCCGCTCCTCTCCCACCCCCTCCCCTTTCTCCCCTCTTTTAAGGAGACAGCAGATGCATTTCCTGGACTTGACCATATCCTCTCTAAATGACTTTCAAGGCATATGTTTCCTTTTCTGATCTTAGCCATAAGGCTGCAAAGTGATCTTTTTCTGAATTTATAGAGTTATGTTTTTTAAAATAAATGTTGTGCTAAATCTAATTAGAGAGAGAGAGAGAACTCTGACTGGCTTATGACAAGGTGAATTCCAAAATCAAATAATCACAATTCTCACATGAAAGGTCAAATTTACAAAGGCACAAGTCAACTTGTCAACTTTATCAAATATGATCTAAATATATTGATTCCATCATTTTGATTGGTAACCCAATCGTACAGAATGTGCCCTACCAGAAAGATCATCTAATGCTACATACACATATTACCGTATTTTGCTGCATATAATGTGCACTTTTTTGCCCAAATTTGTGAGAAAAAAATAAGGATCCACATTATACATGGGTAGTACTAATTCTGTGTCTATATAAATGTTTTTAACTTTTTTACTTATGCTTATGAGTTAAAAGTGTTACATAGAATTTCTTGTGCCATAATATGTTAAGATATAAATGCTAGCATTCCTTTATAATTCAAGAAAGAAGTACCTAAATATAAACAAATAAAAATTTGAATTAAAAAATTATAATTAAATATTTTTTTCCCTGAAAGTTTGGGCCAAAAATGTGGGTACACATTATACACTGGAGCGCATTATACCTGGAAAATGTGGTACATTCTCATAACAAATACAAAAGCTGAAAAACAAGAAACAATTGAGCATAGTTGTGCATGAAATATTTTATGTACACAGCTTCAATTTTCTCATACAAAACATCTCGTACAAGAGCAATTGCATCTGAACCTTCCCAGTGCAACAACAAATGCAATATTATAGACGTAATCATTCAAATTTTGCCCATATATATTTTATGGCTGAATCAATCAACCTATTTTAACTTAATAAATGGAGATGTCCATGGGTTTATTTTTTCCCTTCAAAATAGAAAGAAATTTTTAAAACACAATGGAAATGCATTTAATGTGCATTTGTAGTCAAAACAGTCTAGGATTTGGTGAGAAGTACTCTATCTTATTTAAAATATTTTTAGCCTTAAACAGAAACATAAAGCAGAAAAAAAAGTTTAAGCTAATATTGTAATATTTGCACTTCTCCTTGGTAATGTTCTATGTTCAGTGAGCCTTTGTATGGTCAAGGTTTACTCTCCACCAGGTCCAGAATAATTCCTGGTGTATCACTCCTTCAAAACTAAATCACTGCCCATTTGTTCCTGTATTCATCGGCTCTGAAATATGGAACTTGCAACAGGTGGCTACCTGTAGCGATAAGAACTCTTAGTTTTAGGAGTAAAAAACCTGAAAACAAATTAGCATTTTTTTTAAAAAGGGAGGTATTGCTTATCTAGCTGAAAAGTCTGGCCCAGAGTATGAAGCACTGTCACAGGACTCAGTTTTCTTCTCTCAGTTCTGCCTTCCCCTGCACTGGTTTCCTTCTCAGGCTATCCTTGACCCTAAGAGAGCCAGTTATGCATCCTCCTTGAGGTCAAGCAGCCAGATGGGGCAATCAAAGCACATGCTTCACTCCCCCAACAGTCCCAGAAGACACGTCCTTGGCTCCGATTGGTTTCAAGTCCATCATTAAACCAAACCCTGTGGGCAATGAAACGTAGTGCTGGGAGGGGCCAAGACTGAGTTACAGGTCCACCAATTCAGCACATGGACTAAGAGTCGAAGTGTGAAATAGTAAGAAATACATAGGCTGTATCACATAAATACTCATGGTCACCACTTTGAGCACCTCTTGTAATTGCAGAAGTCAAACGTGACTTGTATTCATCTTTTGTTATTGGTATATATTGACTATTACAATTTTAATAGAGTCTATTCCCTTCTTAAAATGTACATACAGTTTTTTGGGCCCCTCTGTATATATATATAGGTCTCTGCCCCAAGCTCCTGCTCATATTTTGTCTTCAATTCTGTTTCCTGACAAAGAACTCCTAAATCCCTTGTCTTTTGTTCTAATGAGGTGATTCAGTGGACTCGGGTGGGGGTCAACAGAGAGACCATGCCACAATTAGAAGCTTGGGACTCTCATCCCGATACCCCATTCCCAGAGGGAGGAGAGGGACAGAGAATTGAGTTCATGTTTGATCACTCCTACATAATGAAGCCCCCCTAAAAACCAGAGAAGTATAGAGTTTAGAGCGCTGCCAGGTTAGTAAACAAATCCATGTGCCGGAGAGAGGTGTACCCCAACTCTGCAGGGACAGGGCATCCTCTGCTCAGGACATTTTTGGACCTCAGCCTATGTATCTTGCCATCTGGTTGTTCATTTGTATCCTTTATTAGCCCCTTTATGATAACTAGTAAACTATTAATGTTAAGTATTTCCCTGAGTTCTATGCAAATTATCAAACCAGAGATTCCCAAGACTTCTAATTCATATCCAGTTGGTCAGAAGTTAGAGCCAATAACCTGAGATTTGCAACTGGCATCAGAAGTTGGGGTAGTCTTTTGAGACTGAGCCCTTAATTTGTGGGATCTGACACTAACTCTAGTAGTGTCAGAACTGAATTGGATTGTAAGCACACCCGGGTGGTACTGGAAAATGAGTTAGTGTAAGACACACACACACACACACACACACACACACACA
>PVJL010020999.1:0-11189 GCA_004026885.1 Lyroderma lyra
GCTTGGGAACCAGTGCCCCTGTGGTGGGACTAGGCCTCAGAGGCCACAGTGCTGCCGCCGCCTTTGTCGCCGGAGGCCGCAAGGAGAACAGACGTGTAAACCTAGTGCTGTGGAGCGGGCCGAGCTCATAGTTTCTAGGACCTACGAGAGCGTCGTCCGAGACTGAGTGATGGGGGAGGGGGAGGAACACCGGGCAGAGTAGAGAAGGGCTGACGTGGAGGCTCGAGAGAGAGACGCGCACACGGGAGTTCGTAATGCGGGACGCGGGCACGCTTTGCAGCGTCCAGGGCCCCGTGACACGGGCTTCATTCCGGCTGTCAACAAACACCTGTTAGGGGCTAGAAATTGGTCCCAGGAAATGGTAAAAATCATCACAAGGTCTGCCTTCTGAGACCTTCCAACCCCTGTGCAAAGAAAACAGTACATTAAGTCACATAATGAACCAAATGATGCAAATGTTTCGAATCTGTATTTTATGGATCTGTGTTGAAAGGACAAAAGAATCCAAGGCCTGAGAAACAGGAGGGGACTGAGGCTCTGTTTCGTGTGGAAGGCGTCTGCACAGACAGGTAGAAAACCACTCAGGATAGAGATAAGAGGCTGTTGCACAGGGCCTGCTTGAAAAAGAACTCAAAACTGTGAATACGGGTTCTCACAGCCTTTGCAATGTCACCAGACAGGGCAGGAAACTGGGAGGGAGAGGGGCTAGATATGACAGAGACGACAGTAGAAACGAATGTGGCCAGTGTGCCTCCTATGGAATACTTTATAGCAATGTTTGACCTTGTGGACACAGTGGGAGACTTCCGCCAGCCCGGTGAGAGGCTTCCAAGTCCTGAATAGACAAATGGCAGCTCAGCGTTCCTTTCAAAGAGCGCTCCTCGGCCATGAGGAAGAAAACCACACTCTGGCCGGCTCACGTGTGAGTTTACTTTAAACGTCCTGGAAGGTCGGTCTTTTGGGGAGAACGTTCCACAAAATGAGTGTTATCATAAACCACTTAAACCAAAGCGTGTTCTCAGCGATTGTACATAAATGCACACCTCCGAGTCCACAGTCCCTGCCCACGCTGCCCAGTGTCAGTGCAAGGACTTGGGGTTTCCACTTTTGGGTGAAGATAAGTGTCTCCATTTTAGGGGAAGCCCACTCAGACTCCTCATTAACATTTCTGAAGTCATTTACTCTGAATAAACATCACAGCTGGAAACAGCCAAGAACAACTTCTTTCCCTTTTTTTTTTGTTTTTGTTTTTGGCTAAGGCAGAATTTTATCACAATATGATTTAACAGGGAACTTAGGAGCACAAAATATATAAACAAAGACACACAGATAAAAGAATTACTTAGTAAAATATGGAACAATTTCAGGAGAGGAATTCGAGTGGCTCTAGTTCAAGTGTGATCTTCTCAACTGAGCTCTAAAGCTCAACATTAAAACAAAAACAGAAGTATTTCCTGGGGTTTTTTCTGTGGCATTACTTTTAAAAATAGGTACCTTCTGTCCCCTTTTATGATTTGGTGTTAGAAGTTGACTTTCAGATGGCATGAATTGTTTTGCTATGATTCCAAGTTTTAAATTCCACATCTTAATTTTACATATTAATTAGAAAGAGAGAAGGATTCTAAATAAGAAAAAGGCATTTTTTATTATATTTGTCAAAGTCATAAATTTAACAACTTTTAAAATTTTTGAGACAATACTATGCATTTCTAATTTAAATCAGAATAACTTAACGTTTATTAATAGCCAATATAAATGTTAGGTGAAATAAGAATAGATCATTGTATAGTGTATCAGTATTTAAGACACCTCAGATATGCCTAGGCTATGTGACCTTGAACACGTTTCCGCCTCTTATTTTGTTTCAGTTTGATTTATTCAGTTATAAACTATTAATTAAGTGAATTGCAATGTTCCGCTGACTGAAATATATTAGAAATCTTTCTCTTGTGTATTCTGGTTCTCCAATTATGTTTTACAAAAATACCAATTTTTGTTTGTGTGCAATGTAAAACCTGTAGCACTTGTGTTTTTTAATGGGAGAGGATAGTTGTGTGCTTCCATAACACCAAAGTGCTCCATTAAATAATATAAATGTCAGTGATAAAATCAGTCCGCGGTAAGTAAGCTGGTTTTAGAAATATGTTCTCACGACGCATATGTTGTTGTCCAGCGAGTCCCGCGTGAACTTGAAGGGTGAACTTGCAGTTGTGTGTGACATACGTATTGAAAGTCTCCATAGATGCACCGAGTGTGTCCCAAGTGAGCCGACGACTTTTGTCATATTGTTTTCCCTTTCATTCCACCATTAATATTGGACATTTTATGCACTGCGGGCCCCCAGCAGGTTTCACTGAGTGTGTCTAAACAATATTCAAACAACTGAGAATCCATTCGACCCCATGAGTGACCTAATCAAAGTTAAAATATGTTTATCAAAGGCTTACCTCAAATGGTGCTATTTGTTCAGAAGTTTTGATGAAATATTTCCATGGAGTATGAATGTCGCTATCACACAGTCATATTTATTAGGTGTTTTGCATATATTTATAGAAAATCTAAAACACTGAACATGTTTCCTGGATTTACATCCACCTCCAATAAGCTAGTTTGGAATAATTAATAGAACTGAGAGACAAATCTGGGGTAAAGTCCTTCGCATAAGAATGTTATAGAACAAATAACACATTAATATGAAAAACTGTTCATTTTCATGGATTTGAAGTTGTAAAATAGAAAACTTGCCATCAATCACACAGTATTTCTACCGTAGGGCAAGTCAAATCCTGTGGTTGGCGTCCTCAGTTACCCAATGGGGAAGCTAAAAACATACTTAAAGAAGAACATGAACATGGCGAAGTGGTGGAGTATGTTTGCAATCCCAGGTTTCAGATGAAGGGTTCTCACAGAGTTCAGTGTCTTGATGGACAATGGACAGCCTTGCCCATGTGTATTGGTAATGTATACAAATATTATTATTTGGACGTTAGTCAACACTGTTTCTTTATGGTCATATAAACATATGAATTAGATTTTAAAGATTAACATGTGTTTGTGAAATGTTCACAGAGGCGAACAGTAGGTGTGGAGATGTGTCTGAACTTGATCATGGCTATGTAGTGTCCCCTCCCCCTCCCTGTCACCATGGAGATACAGAGTTCGGGTGCACAGAACCATTTACAGTGATTGCACACAGATCAGTTACGTCTATGATGGTGAACTGCACCCCACGTCCTCAGCGCACTGGTGCAAACACACTTCCCAAATTGACATTCAATAAACTTAATGTTTTTAGTGTAAAACCTATATTTGGAGCCATATCGTACAAATTTAGGGAAATCCATGAAAATGCCAAGTCATAAGTTCTTGCGAACCCACAATTTGTTGTTTATGGTTTAATATGTGTCCACAGAGGAAAAACAGAAACTGGCCATAGACTGATGAATCTGTCCCTGACATCAACATGGTTTATCTTTGCAAGTGTGACGCCAAATCGTACTCACAGGAATGCCTGTGACCACGCACCTCCCAGTGTTTATTTTGTACCTCCCTCTGGTCTCACTTTTGTCACTCCTCAAGATGTTTCTTTTCTCTTCACGAACGAAGCAATTTTTTTAGGAACCAATCAGTCACAGGACATAATGACCACCCACCCCCCTGCCCTCCCTTTGACGAGACATCTTGCCTCAGTTACCTGAAGAAGAATATTCCTTTTGTCTCCCCTAACACTCTGGGGGAGACAAAATAGGACTCGTTCCCAGCCCTCTGGGCTGTTTTCAATGAATCCCCCTCAGTTTAATTGTTAAAGGTTGCATTGCAATACTATTACTTGACTTTGGCCAATTTCTTGGATCATTTTTTTCTTTTAGTCTTCACTTAACCCTGATCATTAACAAGTTATTAAACATACCACCTGCAGCCTACAGTGATATTTTGTCAAATTCCTAAAGGATTTCCAGTAGCACTGTGGTTTTTAAATACGTAGGTACATTAAAAACTTGGACAGTCTATGTAATTCATACAGGGGGCAGCAAAACTTATTATTATGGCATCATAATATTGTGGGATGAGAGCGTGATCTGGAGTATAAATATAGCTTCTCGAGGATTCTGAGAGGATATATACAAAATAGGTCATGACCATAAAACCATAAACACCCAATTTCTTTTTTAGTTTTTTGGTGATCACGCAAAATCCGTATAAATATTCACATTCTACTCAGTACATCTTAGATCAACTTTTCTCGTTATCTTACATTAACTTATTGAAAAACATACACTTATACTAACAACTTCATATATGCTGTTTCCATGGATAACTGTTTAAATGTGAACATTGTCAGACCGTGCATTAAAAATAATGTAGGGAAACAAAGGAATGTGGCCAATAGCACAGATGTCAAATGGGACCAGATTTAGTGATGGGATGACCCCTCATGGACAGGTCGTCCAAAACGTGCTGTCTCCTGCTCTGCAGTCCCCGGAGTGCAGGATGTCTTTACGATGGATGTTGGCTCTGAAATTCCCTGACTGCACAGTGGGCTCTGTCCATGCATGACAGGTCATCTCATGCCATGTGATTCGGAATGACCGTTGGTGGGATTTCTAAGCCTACATTCTAATTTCATTGCACTATTGACTCAATACCTAATTTTCTTGTATCAGTTGCTTGGATTTCTATAATTCGTGTTCTGAAGGGAATGTTTTCATTTTACAGAAACAAATGAACCTAAGAAGTGCACATTACCAAAGTCAAGCACCCTTGAGATAAACCTATCAAATGAGGGTGCCTATGCCCACAATACGCACATAAGTTACAGGTGTAGAGGAAAGTCAGAACCCATGCACTCAGTCTGCAAGAATGGGAGGTGGGACCCCCACGTGACCTGTACAGGTGAGCTGTCATTTATGGCATTTTTAGAGTTTTATTCTATTTCTTCCTACTTTGTAAAAAGAGTCTCTGTGTCTTTTTTAAAAAAATCAACTATTTGTTATTACAACTAACTTACAAAGTGGAACGTAATTTACAAAATAACCAAAACACTATTTTTAAATATGAATTGTGTCCTGTGCATCAGTCAGGTACATGACAAACCACCCAGAGAGGTGGTGCCTTTACATTCACACCTGGGCTGCGGTTGTGCTCATGGCTGTAGGAGTCCCATTGCTTCTGATTTCTTCTATTACAAATGAGCCTGTGACTGTACCCAGTATGTATTTAAGTATGTGTGGATGCCTGTATGTTACTATCTATGTAGCTACCTCTGCAGGCAGGAATCAACGCATGTCTACGTAGTCATCTATTTATCTGTTTGTGTATCTATATCTTGAAAGCTCTGAGTCACATCGTCCCCACCAAGTCCAATAGCGCCAGGTTCAGCCCACTGCTCCAATTTCCATGTCTGCACTTCCTTCCCCGATTATAGGGCACCCTGACTCAGTGTCCTCAATATTTCTACCGATTTCCTCACACCTAGAATACACAGAAAGCTGTTTCATAGAAATGCACAAACAAGACTACTGGGTACAGTTACATTCCTCTTTAGATCTTCTTTAAGAGAACAAGTAAGATCTCTAGGCAGTCAAGGGTTCGTCTGTATTTTCTTGTAGAAGCTTTATAATTTTAGCATTTATATTTAGGTGTATTATCTTTTATTACAGTAGTTTTTAATCTGGTGTTAATTAGGGTTGACGTTCTTTTTCTGTATAAAAACATCCAACTGTTCCAGTACTTGGGTGGGAAAGACTTTGAAATGAAAACCCATTAACTATGGAAGTGATGATTTATTTCTGTAAAACAGGTGCTGACATCAGTGTTTCTTTAGTGCCTGTTGTTAAGTGAGTCATCAGTTAGAATATCCTCATGGTCACACGTTATAAAATAGGTTTTACGTAAATTATACAAGATGATCACAGAAGGAATCAAAGAAGATTCTGCGAAGAAGGCCTTGAGATTACAATCCAAACACGATACTGCAAAGTGCCCAACAAGCTGAAAAGTATAACATAGTAAATCAGAAGAACGTAGCAATGTCATTTGAGCTTTTAGGAGATACGTTATGATTACTGACATTTCTCTTTACTGAATTATCCTCTTAATACTTTTAACTTACGATTTTTCATCAAGTGATGTAATTTTAATATCTTTAGAAGTGCAATGTCCACCTCCACCTCGGATTCCCAACGCTCAACCTATGACAACTACAGTGAATTACCAGGATGGGGAAAAAATATCTGTTCTCTGTCAAGAAAATTTTCTACTTCAGGAGGAGGAAGAAATGGTGTGCACAGAGGGGACGTGGCGGTCAGTGCCTCGCTGTGTGGGTCAGTACAGCACCACGTGCTTCGGAACCTTCTTTCTAACGCGGGTATCACTCCCCGGGCTTTGAGGGGCAGGCTGCAGACCTCTCCCCTCCCCCATTCCACTGCATCCCGCAACGGCCAGTTACAGCCTCGGTACACAGATCAACCAGCATTCCTTCACTATCTGTGTAGCTGCCTCTGCAGGCAGCAATCAGTGCGTGCCTACCTAGTCACCTATTATCTATTTGTGTATCTGTATCTTGAAAGCTCTGTGAAATGAACAGAGACAAAAAACTTGAGGTGACCATGGAAACACCAGACCCAATTTCTGTCTATGTGCCATTTACTCCTCAAGAGAATCAGAACAAAAGTGAGCAGGGGTATGGCCCAAGCAGGCAGTGGCATCGGATTCACGGAGACGTGGGTCCCTTGCGAATTTCAAATACTTTTTGGTTTTCCAGTACGGTGATCTGTTGAAATTACTCTTCCTTCAAAATCCCAAGTAGTGTTGGCTTTTCTCTTTCAATTGAAACAGTATCTTTGTGCTTGTCCCTCTTTGAAAATTAAATTTGTTGGGTGACATTGGTTCGTGAAATCGCCTAGGGCTCAGGTGTCCAGGTCGATCACGCGTCAGCTCTGTGCTGCACCGTGTGCTCACGGCCCTTTGATTTCCGTTCTTCACGTAGAAAAACTTCCATGTTCTCAGCCACCTCACATCGAACATGGATCTGTTAAATCACCTAACCCTTCAGAAGAGAGAACAGAAGCAGTGGAACCCGAGGTTTACACACACGGCACCAAGTTAAGTTACACTTGTGCAGATGGTTTCAGCATCTCTGGAAGAAATGAAGTAACATGCCACATGGGAAAATGGAGCCCTCCACCTCAGTGTGACGGTAAGGACGGCCCCCAGACTCAAATTCTGCTTTCGGTGCCATTCACTAAAACCATCAATTGTCCCCAAAGTCATGAGTCATAATCTCGTAGAGTTCCACATACGTAAGAGCTTCTATGGCCTTACATGTTTCTATATCATTTAAGTATTACATATTTTATGGGACAATGTTGCACCATCGACTTCATCTTATTGTTGTTCTTTGGTTCCCCACGAAGTCACTTCTCATGCTACCATTTTTGTGCCACAACTGGGTGTGTAGTGAAAGTAAACCTACTTATTCACACAGGTACTCCTATCCGTGTTCCTGCATATTTGCAGAGGTTGTAGTGAAGACTTGGCCACCACACACTTAAAAACATTTATGTTCTTCCTACAATGTCCCTTCTGAGAATATGTGGTACTTTTCTCAAGATGATGAATTCTCAGTGTGCTCCTGGTATGGCTCGTGATTAGTTAGAGGCATTCATCGTCCCATTCATAAATATGTTGATATTTTTAGTTTCAAGTTCTTGGGCAAGCAGACAGCTGGATACACACCATCGTGGTGGTTTTCTGAAGCATTTGTGCACCTTCCCCGTGATGTGACATTAGCTCCTGTGAGATCATTTTCTTTCAAATGGAACTGCAATATATGTCAACCAGTGCATGAAACTAACTTCCGACTTTGTGACATATGTGGTCATTTTCCTTTTCTTTGTTTGTTTTAGGACTTCCTTGTGGACCACCGCCTTCAATTTCTAATGGTGTTGTCACTAATAATTTACACAGTTACCAGTATGGAAGCGAAGTAACGTACAAATGTTACAGAGGGTTTGAGCTTCATGGACCTGCAACTGTAAAGTGTATAGGACAAAAATGGTCCCGTCCACCAGAATGCACAAGTACAGTGTGTTTAATTTTATTCTAAGGCTGACACATATCTTTAATTCAGAGCTTTAATGTATAAAACTAAGCAGATACATTCTAGAATTCAACAAGGAATCTCTGAAAAGTTTTAGATTTGGGTAGAGAATTAATTAGCCCTGCTAATAAGAAAAGTTGGATGACATGAGTCAGTGTCATTCTGCCATCATCTATGTGCACTCCCAACATGCTCTGATGTACGTTCTCACACTTCTCATCCCTGATCCCGTATCACCACTGATCCATGTTCATCACTCTTGTCAGTATTCAATTTACTGTTAGTTTTTCAGTTATTGCCTCGTAAATACACACGGTGGCCCAAAAGTAGCTATACAGTTGAGTCAATGAAATTCAGCACAACAGACCAGAATTTGTGTCATCCTGTGTGTCACAATGTACTGGACAGGTTCAAGGCATGTTGCAACATTTTGTTTGTTTGTTGTTGTTGTTGTTGTTTTTTATGTGGGTATTCCCCTGGCTGGGAATCGTACCCAGGCCGCAGCATTGACAGCGCCAAAGCCTTAGCCATTACACCACCAGGGAACTCCCCAAGAAGTTTCGTTTGTTTATTTGTTTGTTTATTGTTTTTCCATATTGCAATGTTGATGGAAGGCATTTTGAGCGCTCACAAGATTAAACAGTGTTAAGCCAATGTAAATGTAATAAACAATGTAATAACATGAAAATGAACTATAGAGTGTACCTACTTTTGGGCCACCCTGTGTAATAATTTTCTAAGATATTTGACATAATTACAGGAAACAGATTATGACAGAAACAAATATGTATACATGTATATGTACATGGACATGACGTAAGTGGATGGTATGGACAAATACGAATTTGAAGGTAAGAGGTTTGGTCTCACACTGCCTGTGTCCACGCCTCTCCCAGCTTTAACCCTTTTGGTGTGGCTGTTGACCGAAGTCGACAGTAGGGGCTGCATGGCGGAGGTGACTAAAGTTGACATCTGGGAGTCTAGTGCTACAGCCATGCTTACACGTCATCAGCAGTTGACAATACTAATTACTTTACTTGTATTTGCTTGGGGCTGCACATACTATTACCTTTTGGCCCAAATTTTGCATGAAATATTCAGCACTGGGACGAGAGGAAAGTTTTTTTCAGCATCAAAGCGTTAATATTGTTGTCACCATGATATTCTCTTGATAAATGTAGAATCAGTCAATGTAGTTAAGTCAAAACTGGTAATATTTTCAAGTTATAAGAAAAATATTGTACAGTCTTCCGTGGTTCAACATGCACCAATTATTCTAGAGTATAATTATTGGCCATCGTGTATTATTAATGACTTACTGAACAAATGCATATTGTCTTTCCCTTCAGATAATGAATGTTCTAGCCCACCCAAGTTCGATAATGCCCACCCCTGAGGAAGCCGACAAAAACTAAATATAGGTCTGGAGAAGAAGTGGCTTACAGATGTCCACAGTATTTCCAAATGGATGGCCCCAATACTGTCCGGTGTGTTGGGGGCAAATGGAGAGGGAAGCCAACATGCAGAGGTACGTTGACGACATTTTAAAATTTATTTATTAAATTAAGTTTCATAAAGAAATTGCCTCCAGCATCATTCAAATGGACAGATGTTACTTTTTAGGCCGAGTCAAAGAAGGCTCATGCCTTCACGGAAGGGATGGGAAGGGGACTCCCCGGTGAACCTCATAGCCCCTTAGCCTCCAAGTGCGGTCCCTGGACCAGCAGCCTCAGCATCTTCTGGGATGTCATAGAAATGCAAATGCAAAGTCACAGGCGTACTCAGACTCCTAATGAAAAACTCCGGGCTGGTGACCTTGCACCCTTTGGATCAATTCCCAGGAGAGTCTGCGCACACTTCAGCTTGGGTGCCGTCGCTATAGCCTGTTAGGATCCCACCCATCTGACTCTTGCTGATGGATTTCACCTTGCTCCCTGTGCTTAAGCATCCCCCACACACAGTAGAAAAGCACTGACGTGGGTTTCTATAAATTATACACTTTTTTCTCATTTTCCTACAATTCTTCCTCATTGGGTACACTGACTGATCATTATCTTCAACTTGGTGTTCGTCCAAGTCTGTTCATTCTTGACCGCCTCTTTAAGGAAGTGGCTACTTGGGTTTATTTTTCTAAGAGCCTAAAATCACAATTCATAAAGATGATTAAAAACCAAATTTTGATGTCAAATAATCATTTTATTATGAGTTTCTTGTGGTTCATAAATTCATTTTCAATTTATAAAATTTATAATATTTATTTTACTAAACTCAAAGGGAAATGTTCGTAAAACTTCCATTTTCATTGACCTAAAAATGTGTGTTAACTTTCTAGACAAGGACGGGAAAGAGATTTAAGGTGTAGAAGTTTAAATCTTACCCAAAAATGCTTTATCTTCTGTTTTTCAATCTTACATGTAAATTTTGAAAATTATCAATCTTTCACAACAGGTTAACTATTGATTTTAAATCCCGCTTCAAATACATTGCAATTCCTGTTGTTGACTTGCGTTCAGAATGATCGGGACCTTACAGATACGCTATTTCTATTCAGATGTTTCCTGTGGGAATCCGCCCGAAGTGGAAAATGCTAAGATACTAAACAAGATGATCAGGTATCTACCTGGTGACACAGTACGTTATGAATGCCTCAAAAATTTGGACCTGTTTGGAAATGTAGAAGTGACGTGTTTAAATGGAAACTGGTCAGAACCACCTCAGTGCCAAGGTAGAGCATCTTCTTTCCCCTCCCCCGATTTTAGGGACTATATTGGGGACCAAATATGTGGATAGAAATAGTGAAGTCATTTTTGTGGAATAAAAAGTGTAATGCCAATAAAATGCTGGCCCTTAAAGTCCAATTCGTTTTATGGACCGAATAAGTTACGGTACATTTATATTTTATGAAAGATTCGACCAGATTAGAAGAGTCGAAATCATGGAACATTCCCCTTACTTAGGCATTAAGGCACTCAGTTTTTCCTGATGAGTAACTACATTAAAGACACCTCAAGTACACTTGACAGACCCATGGAATTCCACTTTGGGACATGGCTAGGCAGCTGGGCATGATCATAGAACAAGGTATAAA
>PVJL010021000.1:0-11189 GCA_004026885.1 Lyroderma lyra
CATGTCAATATTTTCACTTCGGGACATGATGGCAGAGCGGCCCATAGAGATTCGAAACTGGATTTTAAACTGGCATTGAACCTGTAGGCCTAGCCAGGAGATAGATGTGAGATTGTCACCATCTAAACGATGACCTCCTGTTGGGAAAGAACACAACACAGAACAGGAGACCGAGTTCTAGGGCATTCCACCATTTCGATGTTAGACAGAAGCAGAGAAAGATGTGAAGCTCGGAGAATCAGGACAAGGAAAGGCGGGATGAAGTCTGTCATAGATGTGAGGGGAGGAAATGGGTGAAAGGAGAAGACGTCCAACACACGGATCAGCAGTGAGTCCAAGGGAGGCAGCCGGGGCCCGTTCTCGGTAACCCCACCGCCGGCCAAGCGTGTGTCCTGGGCAGCGAGCGGCCTGCCGGGAAGCCTTCTTCCCTCTTCCCGGGGTGGGAGATGGTCCACCCTTCACAGATGTCATTTACTCTAAATAAATATCACAGCTGGAAACAGCCAAGAACTTCTTCATTTTCTTTTCTTTTTTTTTTTTTTTTTTTTTTTTTTTTGGCTAAGGCAGAATTTTATCACAATATGATTTAACAGGGAACTTAGGAGCACAAAATATATAAACAAAGACACACAGATAAAAGAATTACTTAGTAAAATACGGAGCAATTTCAGGAGAGGGATTTGAGTGGCTCTAGTTCAAGTGTGATCTTCTCAACTGAGCTCTAAAGCTCAACATTAAAACAAAAACAGAAGTATTTCCTGGGTTTTTTTCTGTGGCATTACTTTTAAAAATAGGTACCTTCTGTCCCCTTTTATGATTTGGTGTTAGAAATTGACTTTCAGATGGCATGAATTGTTTTGCTATGATTCCAAGCTTTAAATTCCAGATCTTAATTTTACATATTAATTAGAAAGAGAAAAGGATTCTAAACAAGAAAAAGGCATTTTTTATTATATTTATCAAAGTCATAAATTTAACAACTTTTAAAATTTTTGAGACAATACTATGCATTTCTAATTTAAATCAGAATAACTTAACAGTTTATTAATAGCCAATATAAATGTTAGGTGAAATAAGAATAGATCATTGTATAGTGTATCAGTATTTAAGACACCTCAGATATGCCTAGCTATGTGACCTTGAACACATTTCCTCCTCTTATTTTGTTTCAGTTTGATTTATTCAGTTATAAACTATTAAGTAAGTGAATTTTAATGTTCCTGTGACTGAAATATATTAAAAACCTTTTTCTTGTGTATTCTGGTTCTCCAATTATGTTTTACAAAAATGCCAATTTTTTTGTGTGTGCAATGTAAAACCTGTAGCACTTGTGTTTTTTAATGGGAGAGGATAGTTGTGTGCTTCCATAACACCAAAGTGCTCCATTAAATAATATAAATGTCAGTGATAAAATCAGGTTCGCGGTAAGTAAGCTGGTTTTAGAAATATGTTCTCACGACACATATGTTGTTGTCCAGCGAGTCCCGCGTGAACTTGAAGGGTGGATAGAACCCAGTATGTCATGTTTTGCATGGGGCAGGATCTATGTGATGCTGCTCTACATGCCACACACAGTATCTCCTTTGTCTGTGACAGATGCAGTTCGCTTCGGCCACGAGTCATCGTATGTTCTCAGTAAACTGTCCGACCTTTCTTACAGAAAGGGAGTGCTCTGTCCCCGACATAGAGAGGGACGTAATTGCTCAGCCCCAGATCAGCACGTTCAGGATCGGAGACGTGTTGAAATTCTCGTGCAGAAACAGACTTAAACTTGTTGGACCAAATTCCGCTCAGTGCTACGACTTTGGAATGTCCCCTGATCCTCCAACGTGTAAAGGTGAATATTCGCTAACAGTTGCTGAAACAAGAACTGGGGATTGGTTATCACGTTGTTTTCTCTATTAGCCCCCCGTTGGCTTCCAGTGTCTGTAACCTAGGGCATTAAGCCAGACCCATAGCTGAGAAGACATGTGTTGGGTAGCGGAGAGCACAGATTTCCTTAAAGAAATTAACCTGCAGTTGTGTGTGACATACGTATTGAAAGTCTCCGTAGATCACCAAGTGTGTCCCAAGTGGGCCGACGACTTTTGTCATATTGTTTTCCCTTTCATTCCACCATTAATATTGGACATTTTATGCACCACGGGCCCCCAGCAGGTTTCACTGAGTGTGTCTAAACAATATTCAAACAACTGAGAATCCATTCGACCCCATGAGTGACCTAATCAAAGTTAAAATATGTTTATCAAAGGCTTACCTCAAATGGTGCTATTTGTTCAGAAGTTTTGATGAAATATTTCCCTGGAGTATGAATGTCGCTATCACACAGTCATATTTATTAGGTGTTTTGCATATATTTATAGAAAATCTAAAACACTGAACATGTTTCCTGGATTTACATCCACTTCCAATCAGCTAGTTTGGAATAATTAATAGAACTGAGAGACAAATCTGGGGTAAAGTCCTTCGCATAAGAATGTTATAGAATAAATAACACATTAATATGAAAAACTGTTCATTTTAAAGGATTTGAAGTTGTAAAATAGAAAACTTGCCATCAATCACACAGTATTTCTACCGTAGGGGAAGTCAAATCGTGTGGTCGGTGTCCTCAGTTACCCAATGGGGAAGCTAAAAACACAGATAAAGAAGAACATGAACATGGCGAAGTGGTGGAGTATGTTTGCAATCCCCGGTTTCAGATGAAGGGTTCTCACAGAGTTCAGTGTCTTGATGGACAATGGACAGCCTTGCCCATGTGTATTGGTAATGTATACAAATATTATTATTTGGACGTTAGTCAACACTGTTTCTTTATGGTCATATAAACACATGAATTAGATTTTAAAGATTAACATGTGTTTGTGAAATGTTCACAGAGGCGAACAGTAGGTGTGGAGATGTGTCTGAACTTGATCATGGCTATGTAGTGTCCCCTCCCCCTCCCTGTCACCATGGAGATACAGAGTTCGGGTGCACAGAACCATTTACAGTGATTGCACACAGATCAGTTACGTCTATGATGGTGAACTGCACCCCACGTCCTCAGCGCACTGGTGCAAACACACTTCCCAAATTGACATTCAATAAAACTTAATGTTTTTAGTGTAAAACCTATATTTGGAGCCATATCATACAAATTTAGGGAAATCCATGAAAATGCCAAGTCATAAGTTCTTGCAAACCCACAATTTGTTGTTTATGGTTTAATATGTGTCCACAGAGGAAAAACAGAAACTGGCCATAGACTGATGAATCTGTCCCTGACATCAACATGGTTTATCTTTGCAAGTGTGACGCCAAATCGTACTCACAGGAATGCCTGTGACCACGCACCTCCCAGTGTTTATTTTGTACCTCCCTCTGGTCTCACTTTTCTCACTCCTCAAGATGTTTCTTTTCTCTTCACAAACGAAGCAATTTTTTTAGGAACCAATCAGTCACAGGACATAATGACCACCCACCCCCCTGCCCTCCCTTTGACGAGACATCTTGCCTCAGTTACCTGAAGAAGAATATTCCTTTTGTCTCCCCTAACACTCTGGGGGAGACAAAATAGGACTCGTTCCCAGCCCTCTGGGCTGTTTTCAATGAATCCCCCTCAGTTTAATTGTTAAAGGTTGCATTGCAATACTATTACTTGACTTTGGCCAATTTCTTGGATCATTTTTTTCTCTTAGTCTTCACTTAACCCTGATCATTAACAAGTTATTAAACATACCACCTGCAGCCTACAGTGATATTTTGTCAAATTCCTAAAGGATTTCCAGTACCACTGTGGTTTTTAAATACGTAGGTACATTAAAAACTTGGACAGTCTATGTAATTCATACAGGGGGCAGCAAAACTTATTATTATGGCATCATAATATTATGGGATGAGAGCGTGATCTGGAGTATAAATATAGCTTCTCGAGGATTCTGAGAGGATATATACAAAATGGGTCACGACCAGAAACACCCAATTTCTTTTTCAGTTTTTTGGTGATCACGCAAAATCAGTATAAATATTCACATTCTACTCGGTACATCTTAGATCAACTTTTCTCGTTATCTTACATTAACTTTTTGAAAAAATACACTGATACTAACAACTTCATATATGCTGTTTCCACGGATAACTGTTTAAATGTGAACATTTTCAGACCGTGCGTTAAAAATAATGTAGGGAAACAAAGGAATGTGGCCAATAGCACAGATGTCAAGTGGGACCAGATTTAGTGGTGGGATGACCCCTCATGGACAGGTCGTCCAAAACGTGATGTCTCCTGCTCTGCAGTCCCCGGAGTGCAGGATGTCTTTACGATGGATGTTGGCCCGTATGTTACTATCTATGTAGCCACCTCTGCAGGCAGCAATCAATGCATGTCTACGTAGTCATCTATTTATCTATTTGTGTATCTATATCTTGAAAACTCTGAGTCACATCGTCCCCACCAAGTCCAATAGCGCCAGGTTCAGCCCACTGCTCCAATTTCCATATCTGCACTTCCTTCCCTGATTATAGGGCACCCTGACTCAGTGTCCTCAATATTTCTACCGATTTCCTCACACCTGCACAGTGGGCTCTGTCCATGCATGACAGGTCATCTCATGCCATGTGATTCGGAATGACTGTTGGTGGGATTTCTAGGCCTACATTCTAATTTCATTGCACTATTGACGCGATACCTAATTTTCTTGTATCAGTTGCTTGGATTTCTATAATTCGTGTTCTGAAGGGAATGTTTTCATTTTACAGAAACAGATGAACCTAAGAAGTGCACATTACCAAAGTCAAGCACCCTTGAGATAAACCTACCAGATGAGGGTCCCTATGCCCACAATACGAGCATGAATTACACGTGTAGAGGAAAATCGGAACCCAGGCACTCAATCTGCATAAATGGGAGGTGGGACCCTCACGTGACCTGTACAGGTGAGCTGTCATTTATGGAATTTTCAGAGTTTATTCTATGTTTTCCTACTTTGTAAAAAGAGTCTCTGTGTCTTTTTTTAAAATCAACTATTTGTTATTACAACTAACTTTCAAACTGGAATGTAATTTAGAAAATAACAAAAACACTATTTTTAAATGTGAATTGTGTCCTGTGCATCAGTCAGGTACATGACAAACCACCCAGAGAGGTGGTGCCTTTACATTCACACCTGGGCTGTAGGAGTCCCATTGCTTCTGATTTCTTCTATTACAAATGAGCCTGTGACTGTACCCAGTATGTATTTAAGTATGTGTGGATGCCTGTATGTTACTATCTATGTAGCTACCTCTGCAGGCAGGAATCAACGCATGTCTACGTAGTCATCTATTTATCTGTTTGTGTATCTATATCTTGAAAGCTCTGAGTCACATCGTCCCCACCAAGTCCAGTAGTGCCAGGTTCAGCCCACTGCTCCAATTTCCATGTCTGCACTTCCTTCCCCGATTATAGGGCACCCTGACTCAGTGTCCTCAATATTTCTACCAATTTCCTCACACCTAGAATACACAGAAAGCTGTTTCATAGAAATGCACAAACAAGACTACAGTTCCATTCCTCTTTAGATCTTCTTTAAGGGAACAAGTAAGATTTCCAGGCAGTCAAGGGTTTGTCTATATTTTCTTGTAGAAGGTTTGTAGTTTTAGCATTTTTACTTAGGTGTATTATCCTTATTACAGTAGTTTTTAATCTGTTGTTAATTAGGGTTGACATTCTTTTTCTGTATAAAAACATCCAACTGTTCCAGTACTTGGGTGGGAAAGACTTTGAAATGAAAACCCATTAACTATGGAAGTGATGATTTATTTCTGTAAAACAGGTGCTGACATCAGTGTTTCTTTAGTGCCTGTTGTTAAGTGAGTCATCAGTTAGAATATCCTCATGGTCACACGTTATAAAATAGGTTTTACGTAAATTATACAAGATGATCACAGAAGGAATCAAAGAAGATTCTGCGAAGAAGGCCTTGAGATTACAATCCAAACACGATACCGCAAAGTGCCCAACAAGCTGAAAAGTATAACATAGTAAATCAGAAGAACGTAGCAATGTCATTTGAGCTTTTAGGAGATACGTTATGATTACAGACATTTCTCTTTACTGAATTACCCTCTTAATACTTTTAACTTACGATTTTCCATCAAGTGATGTAATTTTAATATCTTTAGAAGTGCAATGTCCACCTCCACCTCGGATTCCCAACGCTCAACCTATGACAACTACAGTGAATTACCAGGATGGGGAAAAAATATCTGTTCTCTGTCAAGAAAATTTTCTACTTCAGGAGGAGGAAGAAATGGTGTGCACAGAGGGGACGTGGCGGTCAGTGCCTCGCTGTGTGGGTCAGTACAGCACCACGTGCTTCGGAACCTTCTTTCTAACGCGGGTATCACTCCCCGGGCTTTGAGGGGCAGGCTGCAGACCTCTCCCCTCCCCCATTCCACTGCATCCCGCAACGGCCAGTTACAGCCTCGGTACACAGATCAACCAGCATTCCTTCACTATCTATGTAGCTGCCTCTGCAGGCAGCAATCAGTGCGTGCCTACCTAGTCACCTATTATCTATTTGTGTATCTGTATCTTGAAAGCTCTGTGACATGAACAGAGACAAAAAACTTGAGGTGACCATGGAAACACCAGACCCAATTTCTGTCTATGTGCCATTTACTCCTCAAGAGAATCAGAACAAAAGTGAGCAGGGGTATGGCCCAAGCAGGCAGTGGCATCGGATTCACGGAGACGTGGGTCCCTTGCAAATTTCAAATACTTTTTGGTTTTCCAGTACGGTGATCTGTTGAAATTACTCTTCCTTCAAAATCCCAAGTAGTGTTGGCTTTTCTCTTTCAATTGAAACAGTATCTTTGTGCTTGTCCCTCTTTGAAAATTAAATTTGTTGGGTGACATTGGTTCGTGAAATCGCCTAGGGCTCAGGTGTCCAGGTCGATCACGCGTCAGCTCTGTGCTGCACCGTGTGCTCACGGCCCTTTGATTTCCGTTCTTCACGTAGAAAAACTTCCATGTTCTCAGCCACCTCACATCGAACATGGATCTGTTAAATCACCTAACCCTTCAGAAGACAGAACAGAAGCAGTGGAACCCGAGGTTTACACACACGGCACCAAGTTAAATTACACTTGTGCAGATGGTTTCAGCATCTCTGGAAGAAATGAAGTAACATGCCACATGGGAAAATGGAGCCCTCCACCTCAGTGTGACGGTAAGGACGGCCCCCAGACTCAAATTCTGCTTTTGGTGCCATTCACTAAAACCATCAATTGTCCCCAAAGTCATGAGTCGTAATCTCGTAGAGTTCCACATACGTAAGAGCTTCTATGGCCTTACATGTTTCTATATCATTTAAGTATTACATATTTTATGGGACAATGTTGCACCATCGACTTCATCTTATTGTTGTTCTTTGGTTCCCCACGAAGTCACTTCTCATGCTACCATTTTTGTGCCACAACTGGGTGTGTAGTGAAAGTAAACCTACTTATTCACACAGGTACTCCTGTCCGTGTTCCTGCATATTTGCAGAGGTTGTAGTGAAGACTTGGCCACCACACACTTAAAAACATTTATGTTCTTCCTACAATGTCCCTTCTGAGAATATGTGGTACTTTTCTCAAGATGATGAATTCTCAGTGTGCTCCTGGTATGGCTCGTGATTAGTTAGAGGCATTCATCGTCCCATTCATAAATACGTTGATATTTTTAGTTTCAAGTTCTTGGGTAAGCAGACAGCTGGATACACACCATCGTGGTGGTTTTCTGAAGCATTTGTGCACCTTCCCCGTGATGTGCCATTAGCTCCTGTGAGATCATTTTCTTTCAAATAGAAGTACCACATATGACAACCAGTGCATGAAACTAACTTCCGACTTTGTGACATATGTGGTCATTTTCCTTTTCTTTGTTTGTTTTAGGACTTCCTTGTGGACCACCGCCTTCAATTTCTAATGGTGTTGTCACTAATAAGTTACACAGTTACCAGTATGGAAGCGAAGTGACGTACAAATGTTACAGAGGGTTTGAGCTTGATGGACCTGCAACTATAAAGTGTATAGGACAAAAATGGTCCCGTCCACCAGAATGCACAAGTACAGTGTGTTTAATTTTATTCTAAGGCTGACACATATCTTTAATTCAGAGCTTTAATATATAAAACTAAGCAGTTACATTCTAGAATTCAACAAGGAATCCCTGAAAAGTTTTAGATTTGGGTAGAGAATTAATTAGCCCTGCTAATAAGAAAAGTTGGATGACATGAGTCAGTGTCATTCTGCCATCATCTATGTGCACTCCCAACATGCTCTGATGTACGTTCTCACACTTCTCATCCCTGATCCCGTATCACCTGTGACCCATGTTGATCAATCTTGTCAATATTCAATTTACTGTTAGTTTTTCAGTTATTGCCTCATAAATACACACAGTGGCCCAAAAGTAGCTATACAGTTGAGTCAATGAAATTCAGCACAACAGACCAGAATTTGTGTCATCCTGTGTGTCACAATGTACTGGACAGGTTCAAGGCACGTTGCAACATTTTGTTTGTTTGTTGTTGTTGTTGTTGTTGTTGTTGTTGTTGTTGTTTATGTGGGTAGTCCCCTGGCTGGGAATTGTACCCAGGCTGCAGTGTTGACAGCGCCAAAGCCTTAGCCACTACACCACCAGGGAACTCCACAAGAAGTTTTGTTTGTTTGTTTGTTTGTTGTTTTTCCATATCGCAATGTTGATGGAAGGCATTTTGAGCGTTCACAAGATTAAACAGTGTTAAGCCAATGTAAATGTAATAAACAATGTAATAACATGAAAATGAACTATAGAGTGTACCTACTTTTGGGCCACCCTGTGTAATAATTTTCTAAGATATTTGACATAATTACATGAAACAGATCATGACAGAAGCAAATATGTACACATGTGTAAGTACATGGACATGACGTAAGTGGATGGTATGGACAAATACGATTTTGAAGGTAAGAGATTTGGTCTCACACTGCCTGTGTCCACGCCTCTCCCAGCTTTAACCCTTTTAGTGTGGCTGTCTACGGAAGTTGACGGTAGGGGCTGCATGGCGGAGGTGACTAAAGTTGACATCTGGGAGTCTAGTGCTACAGCCATGCTTATATGTCATCAGAAGTTGACAATACTAGTTACTTCACTTATATTCGCTTGAGGCTGCACATACTATTACCTTTTGGCCCAAATTTTGCATGAAATATTCAGCACTGGGACCAGAGAAAAGTTTTTTTCAGCATCAAAGCGTTAATATCGTTGTCACCATAATATTCTCTTGATAAATGTAGAATCAGTCAATGTAGTTAAGTCAAAACTGGTAATATTTTCAAGTTATAAGAAAAATATTGTACAGTCTTCCTTGGTTTGACATGCACCAATTATTCTAGAGTATAATTATTGGCCATCGTGTATTATTAATGACTTACTGAACAAATGCATATTGTCTTTCCCTTCAGATAATGAATGTTCTAGCCCACCCAAGTTCGATAATGCCACACCCCTGAGGAAGCCGACAAAAACTAAATATAGGTCTGGAGAAGAAGTGGCTTACAGATGTCCACAGTATTTCCAAATGGATGGCCCCAATACTGTCCGGTGTGTTGGGGGCAAATGGAGGGGGAGGCCAACATGCAGAGGTACGTTGACGACATTTTAAAATTTATTTATTAAATTAAGTTTCATAAAGAAATTGCCTCCAGCATCATTCAAATGGACAGATGTTACTTTTTAGGCCAAGTCAAAGAAGGCTCATGCCTTCACGGAAGGGATGGGAAGGGGACTCCCCGGTGAACCTCATAGCCCCTTAGCCTCCAAGTGCAGTCCCTGGACCAGCAGCCTCAGCATCTTCTGGGATGTCATAGAAATGCAAATGCAAAGTCACAGGCGCACTCAGACTCCTAATCAAAAACTCCGGGCTGGTGACCTTGCACCCTTTGGATCAATTCCCAGGAGAGTCTGCTCACACTTCAGCTTGGGTGCTGTCGCTATAGCCTGTTAGGATCCCACCCATCTGACTGTTGCTGATGGATTTCACCTTGCTCCCTGTGCTTAAGCATCCCCCACACACAGTAGAAAAGCACTGACGTGGGTTTCTATAAATTATACACTTTTTTTCACATTTTCCTACAATTCTTGTTCGTTGGGTGCACTGACTGATCATTATCTTCAACTTGGTGTTCGTCCAAGTCTGTTCATTCTTGACTGACTCTTTAAGGAAGTGGCTACTTGGGTTTATTTTTCTAAGAGCCTAAAATCACAATTCATAAAGATGATTAAAAACCAAACTTTCATGTCAAATAATAATTTTATTATGAGTTTCTTGTGGTTCATAAATTCATTTTCAATTTATAAAATGTATAATATTTATTTTACTAAACTCAAAGGGAAATGTTCATAAAACTTCCATTTTCATTGACCTAAAAATGTCTGTTAACTTTCTAGACAAGGACGGGAGAGAGATTTAAGGTGTAGAAGTTTAAATCTTACCCAAAAATGCTTTATCTTCTGTTTTTCAATCTTACATGTAAATTTTGAAAATTATCAATCTTTCACAACAGGTTAACTATTGATTTTAAATCCCGCTTCAAATACATTGCAATTCCTGTTGTTGACTTGCGTTCAGAATGATCGGGACCTTACAGATACGCTATTTCTATTCAGATGTTTCCTGTGGGAATCCGCCCGAAGTGGAAAATGCTAAGATACTAAACAAGATGGTCAGGTATCTACCTGGTGACACAGTGCGTTATGAATGCCTCAAAAATTTGGACCTGTTTGGAAATGTAGAAGTGACGTGTTTAAATGGAAACTGGTCAGAACCACCTCAGTGCCAAGGTAGAGCATCTTCTTTCCCCTCCCCCGATTTTAGGGACTATATTGGGGACCAAATATGTGGATAGAAATAGTGAAGTCAATAAAAAGTGTAATGCCAATAAAATGCTGGCCCTTAAAGTCCAATTCGTTTTATGGACCGAATAAGTAATACGGTATATTTATATTTTATGAAAGATTCGACCAGATTAGAAGAGTCGAAATCATGGAACATTCCCCTTACTTAGGCATTAAGGCACTCAGTTTTTCCTGATGAGTAACTACATTAAAGACACCTCAAGTACACTTGACAGACCCATGGAATTCCACTTTGGGACATGGCTAGGCAGCTGGGCATGATCATAGAACAAGGTATAAA
>PVJL010021001.1:0-11187 GCA_004026885.1 Lyroderma lyra
ATTCTTCATATTCAGTTCTTGAGTTTCCCTGCTGTCTTTCCTACCCAATGAGATTCCTCTGTGGAAGACTGTCTAGAATGCAGTCATGCATCTTCATCTCTCAGAAATTTCTTAGAGGTCATAATGAAAATGAGACTGACTCATTTAGATTCCAAAAAATCTTCACTGACTTACCTAGTAGCTAATACTTCACTAATTTACTTTGCTACTCCTTCAGCCACATTTCTCAGATTTGTTTTGAGGAATTCTTGGTAAATAATTTGCTAATCTTCTCTGTATCGTTCCAATTTTTAGTATATGTGCTGCCGAAGCAAGCACTGAGGAATTCTTGGTAAATAATTTATACCTCACCTTATTTAAATCATGTAGATAATTTTTTGATCAATTAAGGTTTTTCAGTGCATTTAAGTAATAGAGTGATCAAAATAAGAGTGACTATGTACAGCAGATCTTGAGATGATGACAATGATCATGATAATGATGACAATGATTTAATTATTTTTTAAATTCATTTTTATTGTTAGACTTATTGGGGTGACATTGTTAGCAAGGATTACATAGGTTTCAGGCATACAGTTGTACAGTGCATTGTCAACTTGATGTATAATAAGGTCACCACCTAATGTGACTTCTCTTTCCATCACCTTATATTTAGCTTCCCCCCTTCCTCTCCCACCCCCTCCCCTTTCTTTTTTAAATGCTTATTATCTACCAGTTATTGTGCAAAACACATCATTTGCATTATGTCATATAATCCTTTCCTTCACTTGTGACATCACCATTTTGTCATTCAGAATGTTTCAAGTGATCTGAATAATGTAAAACCAAATTTTTCTACAAAATGTATATTCTCATACTTAAAAAATAAAGCAAGCCATCATGTACGTAGCTGAGGACAAAATTCATGGTGCTTTCAGTTTATTCTTTTTAAATATTACTATTTTTATAAAAGTCAATGCACAACAATTAAATCTGTGCTTAAAAATGAGTATTTAAAATAATTATAATAAAATGCATTAATTAAAACTAAGTAGATGTAACTTTCAGGCTTAAAACAACTTCAAACTTGACCTCTAATTCTCAACAACAAAAAAAAACCAAACCAAGGGACATAGGACATCGATTGTTATTTCACAGCAATTCTTTATTACACATTTATTGTAATGTGTCTTGCAAACTTCATTGCTAGATTAGCTACTTGCTATTTTGGTAAACTGAGTATGTTTTATTGCTGTCATAGTAGTATCTCCTTCTCTCCCTCCCTCCCTCCATCTCTCTCTCTCTCTCTCTCTCTCTCCTTCTCTGTCTTTCTCTTTCTCTTTTTTCCTTAATCCATGGATGGTGTTACAGTGCATAATGTTAATGAAACATGGCTATTGAATTGCAGCTGGAGGGAAAGGAAGAATTTCCTGAGTTACATTCAGTGATAAATCAGTCTTAGAAGGCAACTTACTCTCTGTACTTCAAACACAATATAAACTGACAAACAAATTCATTGATAGAGAGAACATTATCATGGTTGTCAGATAAGAGGGGGTTTGGAGGACTGGGTGAAAAGGTAAAGGGATGAAGAAGTACAAATTATTAGTTACAAAGCAGTCATTGGGATGTAAAGAATAGGCTATGGAATATAGTCAAGAATATAATAAGTATGTATAGTGCCAGGTGGTATTAGACTTATTGGAGTAATCACTTCCTAAGTTGTATAAATATTGTTCTAATCACTGTGCTGTAAACCTGAAACTAATAAAATGCTGTATGCCAACAAATAATTGAAAAATAGAAATTGGTTTTAAAATAAATAAATAAAGTAAATGGGTGAATAAATAAGCAAAAAAAAAGAAAAACAACTAATAAAATTACCTCTACCAATGGTATTTGAGGATTAAATTAAGAAAACACAGTTATTTACTGTACTAAAGAGCAAAAAACCATATCATAGTCAGATGTCCAGAGTTTAGTTTCTCTAGTTCACAGATTGCTTTTTACATCTTGTTTCTGTTTCTAATACCCAACAGTCTTTCTTCTGATTACTGCTTGTTAATACCAATCTCAGATGGGCACAGAGGGATGGAAGCAAAAATCAAACACTCCAGTCCTATACTCTTGAGTACCTCTGATTATGGAACTAACAAAGAGTAATTAAATGTGTTTTCAGACAGACATCTTGTGTTGAAGAATAGTAATGAGTGATGCTTAAAATATATATTATTCTGCCCTTGTTATTTAAGCACTAATGTTTACTTCTTTGATCCTTATAATACTGTATGATGGGTAAGGTATACATTTTAAATCATGGATTTGAAGCTGAGAGAAATGAAGGATTTGCTGTAGTTTTACAGATGTATCTAATGTCAAAGGGAAAATTAGAATATCTTTCTATAGCCTTAGATGCAAACACATAAAACATCACATGTGCAACTCACAAACTAACATGGACATTTCAAGAAAGATACTCCTTTAAAAATTTGGCCTTTTTTCCCCTCTCTCTCACCCCTTCAAACTACCCTGGCTAGGCCACCTGCGTTATGCCATGGTCTCTAGTTGTAAGAGTGTGAATAATGATCAACAGAAGGATTTTTCTTGGGGAGTGGGATATAGAAAGTTTAATTTTAGCAAGAATACTAAGCCTACTATGTGACCTTTTTAAAATGGTAACAATTTAATTCAAGGTTTACAAAACAGAAGGATTCTTTATTCCATAAGTCCCCTATAGCAGGTGCATTCCAGTTTGTCACACAGGAGCTCACAGTACCAGTTGGGCTGAAGTCCTCATTTGGATTTTTCTCTGTTCAGGACATGAATATCCCTATGGAATTAAAATGAGCCATCTTTGGGACACTGCACTCCTGACACAGTTATCAAAGGACACCACCAGCCCGTCCAGCCTCCAGGATTTCTTCCTCATAGATCAGCTGCCCTGGGAGATGCAGTGCCAGTTCATCCTCAAGCATAGCTGCATTGCTGTGGCCCAGCATCTGAGTGGTGAGTAGACTCTCTTTCCTCATAGAGCCCTTTTTTAGCAAGAGATTTCGTTCCTTAGAACAACGTTAACACAATGGCAAAGAACCCAGGCTTCCAGCCTGATGAAGTATGCTTCTCACTTGAATTTGCCAAGTATATTGATAGAAAAGTAGTGTTTTGGAAGATGGTTTTGTAATTTAGTAGTAGGTATGACTGACTTGTGATCAGCTGCAGGTGGCAATCCATTCTGTTCCTTCTTCTGTCACTATTTTTCCCCTTTGCTTTGTGCCTCCTGTGGAGTCAAAGCCCCTGGGAATGCTACTGGTGTTTCAGTGCCTTTTTTTGTACTGTGATGTATTGCACTGTGTGCTCCCTCTAATTAGTCACATTATAAAAAGGAGACTGTCATTGGTGGTTGTCAGGAGCCTGGGATCCTGGTGCTGGTAAGTATAAGAAGACTCACATGATTTCCACAGAAATCTTTATTTCATCACTAAGCTAATCTGAGTTCCCCATTCACAAAGCCAGCTCATGCCCACCCATAGTAAAGAACAATAAAAGTGATATTCAACTTAGGATGACCAGCATTTACATCATCTATGTATTAAAAGCATGAATGTGCTTTTAAAGTCCAAAATTCTGTCACTTTGTTCCCCACGTTCTGTGTCCCATGTCATAAAATAAGCCACAACTAGAATAAAGACGTAACTCCTTATCTTCATATCAGAGAGAGGCTTTCTTTAGTTGGCTTAAGGAAAGTACTACATTTGTCCAAAATAACGTTAGGTGAACAGAGTCACCTTTAATCTGTTTTTCAGATTTCTGCCTCAGTATGGCAAAAACCGACGACATACTGTATGTAGTATCAACTGAAGAGGGAGTAGTAATAGACCTACCAGAAGGCTATATTGTGGCTTCGGTCACCATGATTCAGTCTTGGGGTGACTGGTGCCCATGGAAACAGCTCTAGTGTTATTTGAGGTTTCAGGATACCTATTTGAAGATCAGACCTCAAGATCCAACTTAAGTGTCATGTCTAGGAGACCTTTGTTCCTTCAAGCAGGTATTTTCCCCCTTCGTCGTGTGTGGAGAGTACTTTTTATATCTTTGTAATGTAACACATAAAAATCACATGATGGCGATTTGTTCACATGTGTCACTAGACTATGAGCTTTCCCAAGGCCTGGGAACTCCCAGCAGGACTGAGTCCTGTGTATGACGGAGACGTTATGGAAGATTGAGTGGCTTAGTTACACCTCATATGTAAAAGTTGAGTGGAACAGAAGAATTCTGGGCTGAAGTGGGATCTTTCTGGGTATGGTCTGAAGTAGGTCCTAAGCTTCCAGCCTGAACTGAACCCCCAGTGCTATACCTTCATCTTATATGTGTGATTCACACCCAGGGCTTTTGGGACTGAATTTTTATGACAGATGGTAAAATATGGGATGCAATTTTTTTCTTCTTCCTGTTAGCACTATTATTCTAGTATTCCTTTATATGTATTTACTCCTCAGGGTGGGTGGGGGGACATATTCTTAATTTTGGGAATTATATGGCTAGAATACAATATCTAATTAAGGTTTTGTGTTGTGATTATTATTCTACACGTGCAGACTTTTAAGAGTTATAATTTTTAATATTCAGTTCCCTAATTTAGGCATGAACAAACACTTGCTGAATCTTACCAGGATTGTTCAGTGAAGTTAGATTTACATGAATTTGGTTTGCTCTTCACTGATATCACTCTGATATCTTTAATAGCAATGGCATGATTTTCATCAGCCTTTGACATTTAGAAAGTAAGAGGTATGTGTTAAAAGCTCTTCAAGAAAGCATTTATTATTTTTATTGTAAATTTATTGAATTGTGGTTGGTTAGTAAAAGTTACATGGGTTCCAGGTTACAGCACTACAGTACATTGTCTATGTGCTGTATTATGTGTTTACCACCCAGAGTCAGTTCTCTTTCCATCACCATATGTTTGACTCTCACTCCTTCCACTATCATGCCCTCTGTGCTTACTCTCAGGTAACCACTGAACTGTTGACTGTGTTCATGGGTTTGTTTTTTTGTTGCTTTCAGTTTTATATTCTGCATATGAGTGAAGTTATATGGTTCTTAGCATTTTCTGTTTGGCTTATTTGATTTAGCATGATGATCTCAAGGTCCATTCATATTATAGCATATGGCAGTATTTCATCATTTCTTATAGCTGGATAGCATTCCTTTGTATATGTGCAGCACAGCTTCTTTATCCAGTCATCTATCAAAGAGCACTTTTGTTGCTTCCATGATTTGGTCATTGTGAAGCGCTCTTATGAACATTGGAGTACATAAGTCTTTGTGGACTAAGGTTTTCAAACTTTAGGGTACATGCTCAGAAGGAGAAGTTCCAGGTCATATGGTAGCTCCTTTCCCAATTAAATAAGAAACCTCTACACTGTCCTTCATAGCAGTTGTACCAATTTGTATTCCCACCAGCAGTGTGTGAGAGTTCCTTATTCTCCACAGCCTCTCCAGCACTTGTTATTGCTTGCCTTGTTGATAACAGCCATTCCAATATGTATTAGGGTGTATCTCACTGTGGCTTTGATTTGTTTGTCCCTAAGATCTAATGAAGTTGAACATTTAAAACATATATATATATATATATATATATATATATATATGTTTATATAGTTTAACTTTTTATATAATCATTTGTATGTCTTCCTGGATGAAGTGTCTGTTCAGATTCTGTTCCCAATTTTTAATTGTATGTTTTTGTTCTGGTTGTTATTTTTGAGTCATATGAGTTCTTTATATATTTTGGATATTACCTCCTTGTTGAAGGCGTTGACTACAATTTTTTTTTTTTTGCCATTCTATTAGCTATGTCTTTCCTTCATTGATGCTTTCTTTTTTTCGGTGCAGGAGCTATATGGTTCCATGCATTTATTGTTGTTTTTACTTTCTTTGCCTGTAATATCAGATTCATAATGTCTTCTCTGAGCCAAAGGTCTATAAGTTTAGTACTGATGTTTTCTTATATAAAGTTTATTGTTTTGGGTCTTATGTTCAGGACTTCAATCCTTTTGGAGTTAATATTTGCATATGGTGACAGTTCGCAGTTCAGATTCAGTCTTTGGCATGTGGTTTTCCAATTTTCCCTTTATAATACATTACAGGACTCAGTTACTACCTTATCCTCTGTCTATACACATAGATAGCTAGGTGTGTAATTTCATGATAAACTATTCTTCTAAGAACTGTATAAAAGCTAAAAAATCACACAAATCTCATAGCTTCAGAAATAATGAATTCAGGTGAAATGTGATGAAGCTAGCCTGAGTACAACAACTCATCATCATGTGTGTGTGTGTGTGTGTGTGTATACATATATATGTATATATATATATATATATATATATATATATATATATATACGCGTGTATATGCACACACACACACACACACAGACATATTAAGTAAACATGATGAATATTGTAATGAAATTCCATTGAATTAACCAAGGATATCTATCTATGAGCACTTTCTTTCTTTGAGATATAGTAGTGAACATACAGTTGAATGGAAACTGTAGATATAAAGTTAGGTGAACTAAACTACTTTATCTAATCTCACTTCATTAGATTTGGGTCAGAAGACATGTAAAAGGAGAAGATCTATCATAAACTGGCCCTTGAGGCAGAGTTCTAATACTCACCTGGATAACGTGCCTATGTCACCAGTGTCTCATTTGCCAGGACAGCTCTTTGGAGTGTCTCTGCCAAGTATTTGTGAGAATGACAATCTGCCTCAACCCATCTTGGTGAGTCTTACTCTGATTTGTAATAACAGTGAGAGAGGAGGTTTAGGAAGAGAGTGAGGTCTGTCCTCCAATGGAATTATTATAAACATGCATGGTTTTGGCTGAGAATCGTTATTAGTATTATTACTTCAGAGAATAATAACCTGATTGAGCTATTGCAGAATCATAAAAAGGACATAATTGGAGGAGAACCCTTAGCCTCCTGGTTTCAGGAAAGAGCCACATAAGCCTCCTCAGAAAAATTAGATTTGGCTTGGTAGACAGAGAAGTCACATTACCTTACAAATTTCTGTCATTTCCTTTCTTGAACACTACTTTGTTCTGATGTCTCTAATGACTTTACAACATAAGACTACTCAATCTTTCATTCTTTTACAATTTTGCATGTGTTTGTATTTCAAGTGTTTTATATAAAGTTATATCCTCTGGGATAGAATGGTTCAAATAAAAGGCAATTACTTTTTCTTATCTATAATTAATATGTTAAATTATCACTGTTCAGCAACATTTTAAAGTATCCAAATGCTCCAAGTACCATACTAGATAGATGTATGTCAGACACTAGGCTGGCCACTTGATTGCTTACTTTTCTCAACAGATTTATGGAGTAGTTATCATCATTATCATCGTCACCATCATTCCTGTTTTACCCCAAAATTTAAAATCATCAAGATTAACCAAAATTAGCAATATGTGCTTTAACTAGGTTTTGCATCCTGTGAGTTGAATGTCTTCAACTTCCATACTTTCTTATACCAAAAGCAGAGGACATTGTAGGAAAGAAAGCAAAATGAATAACGGTCAGAATGGAATGGAATGGGGAAAATTTTCTGGAGATTTTTGTGATCATGATATTTTAAAAAGAAGTAAATACTGGAAGTGGAATGAAGTGTGAAGACATATAAAAAGATAGACAAGCAAGTAGACAATGAGATTGACAGTGGCATTCCCTTATTTGGGGATAAGTGTTTGCATTAGAGAATAAAGGGAAAAGAGCAGGGAGACAGGTGAGACTGGTCACCAGAGGGAGGCCTGGAAGCAGTGAAAGAAATTTGGTTTCAAAGTGGCTGCTGCTTCAGTGAAACAAGACAGTCTCATTAAAGACATGTTTAAAGTAAACTATTTTAGGTGTTGAATGAACAGAAAAAGGAGATTTAGAGATACCCAAAACAAACCCACTTGAGTCCATCCAGCCCCACTCCTTGAGGGCTTGTCTCCAGTAAATCCTGGCCACACTGAGATTCCTTGCATGTGTAAAGTGCCCTTGTTTTTCCTTTGCTTCCCCACAGGATAACCTCAGTCATCCTAATCAAAGGGGACCCCTCACAAATGGCATCTTCAGACTATCAGGCACCATGAAATCTTGTAGAGAGCTGAAAGAGAGGCTGAATTCTGGAGTTGCTATACACCTAGACTGTGAACATATTTTAGTAATAGCATCTGTCTTAAAGGTAGAAAAACATCTTTCTTCATGCACTATGTGGTGCAGCTCTGGAGAAAAATTTCTGGTTTCTTTCATTATGATGTTACTGCCAGCTGCAAAGAACCATAATAGATTTGGAATCTCAAAAGTGTTAAAAAAAAACACTTTAGAAAGTCAACAGTGGCCTTTAAAAGCTGCTGCCAGTAATATGACATGTCTGACATCTCTTTATAAAACCTTTCACCCTGCACTACCCTCCTCGTCTTAGCTGCTGCCATCCCATGCAGAAAATAATTAACTGATTTAATTAAGTTGAATAATTAAAATAGCACATTTACAAAACAAACAACATGGTGAAGATGACTTCCTCACAATCTCACTACCTTCCTAAAAGAGGCATATTTTTCCCAATTAAACTCATTCCATAGTAAACAAACATTTCCCTAGCAACTGATAGATAAAAATGGCTCATTTAGACCACTGGAACTTCCATTCATTTATACAGTCACCATGCCTTCCAAGTGTCCTAATGCCTTTCTAAAGTAAAGGTGGAGTAGGAGTGACTGAGCCTTCTATCATGAGACCCTGCCCACATTTGATATTCTTTACGGTCCTTACCCTTGACCCCTGGTTACTTAAGTTTATCCAAAGTAGAGTTTAGGTTCTTCTAAAATGCTTTCTTCCCCACGTCCTTAAAAATGCCTCTCATTTTTTATGAACACTGAGTCAAAACCAGCTTTTAGCAGAGGTTTTGACAGCAGCAGTAGCTTCTGCAGAGCTGCCTCAGGCCCTCAGCATGGTGGGAATGCCTGTCCCAGGGGTACAGACAGGGCCCCCTGCCTGCAACCCAGAGCCCAGAACATCAAAACCAAAGTAAGGACACAAGGTGAAGAGTCTACTAAGACTCTTGCATGCCCCTGCTCCTGCTGGGTGGTCGCTCTTTACAATATCTGCCTTTGTGACTTTGTGCATAGTCAGATGTTCCTTGGTAAATGGGGTATGTATGTTCTTTAAAAAACCTCCCTGCTGTAGGCTTTTGCAATAAAGTATCTCTCAAAAGAACTGCAGAGCTGGAGATGCAGTCATTTAATCTGTTTTGCACAGGGTTTGTGATGACTCTTCAATCCTGGAATACATGAAGGATATGTATGGTATGCTGAGCAGATAGATTTCAGGAATGTGAGGGATGTCCAAAAACAATGCAGTCATTGTCATTATAAAGAGAATGGTTACCTGGCTGGATACTTTTGGACAGCCCTTTTATGTATAAACAATGTATTATTTTATATCATATAATTAGGCCTTCTCCCATCTCTTAATTTAAGAGGTTAAAGTCAAGGTTTTAGAAAAATGTCCTTACTTTGTTACTCTCTACAGAACCACACTTCTGAAACTTTTGTGCTAAACTGTTGAGACTATTACAAAGAAATAGGATTCCAAAAGAGTTTCTACTGCATGTCATATTCCAGAAATACCACTTTGTACAGAAATAAGCAAAAGAGAGCAACATATCCAAATTATTGAAAATTCTGGTTAAATAGGTTCTGAGGGGTCAGATTTCTATCACCATGTAAATGCATTTTACTCTGGTTTATCCCAAGTGGTTGCAGGAAAGAAGATGCTTTTTGCCAAAAGTTTGTGGGCTTTTGTTTAGTTTCTGGTTTTTGAGATTAAAAGTGGTAGTTGAGTTTTCCTCTAACTTTTTACTTATGCTGGTTTTGCTTAAATAGAAACTCAACTCTTCAAATTGTAATTGGAAAAAACTTGTTTGAGACACTATATCTTTGATATATGAGGGAAAGTTCATTTATAACACTGCAGGAATTCCATCTCAAGTGAACACGTGAGCTCTGATCATGACCTGGCCTCTGATTTTAGAGGGAGGGGAATTTGAGTTGAGTGCTGTGAGCTGGTGATTGCAATTCAGAAGCAGCTCTCCTGACCTTTCTCTGCTGTTACAGGGCTTGTTTTTCCTCAGTTGTTACTCCAGTTGTAGAGAGTTCTCTGATATGTAATGAATTATTATCATTCAAGTGCAGGTTTAAGATTTAATGATCCTTTCTCTTCAAGAGGGATTATATGTATGTTTTCCACTGAGGTTTAAAAAGGGAACTATTATCACTGCCCCACTTTGAAATAAAAGATTTTACCTTTCCTAAATCTGTCTTTTAAATTAGGTACAGCAATTAAAACTGGTTTGGAATTGTGAAAATTCAATAACATTGCCCCCAAAGTGGTAGCTTTATTGAAGAACCATCTGAATCACAAATATCCAGTTACACTTCTACTGGATGATAACAGAGAAAGATGTGGAGTCAATCATCTTCCTACTTACTAACCACTCTTTAAAATGTTGTGACATGATGGGTGACATGACTACAACCGTGCTTTTGAAATGATCTTAGAATATCAATTATACTTAGTTTACCTTCCATCATCCCTCAATATTTGTCCATTTGACATATAGCAGCAGTACAGTAATGACCACTGCTGTGTCTGGGACTGTGCTTGGCATTTAGAAGTAAGTAAGTAAGGGTCTGTCACTGCCTGAGTTCATGAACTACTGGAGGAGATACTCCTGTAATCAGCTCTCTGTAACAATGAGGTATCACAACTTTCACATTAGTAATAGATTCATGACATATAGGTAACAAGTTGTGTTTCCTTTTATAAAGCACATAGGCAAAGTCACTGATTTGGATTTCCAGCCAGAATTGAAATTACAGAATAGCCAACTTTCATGTTATCTCAGGGTTATAGCAGGAACTTGCATGATGTTACCAAATGTAGGGTACAGTGCTTAGAGGTGAAACTGGGTTTTTCTGCCTCAATTTTACTGAGGTGGAGACTGGACTTGGCAAGATTAGCCTTGTTAATAGTATGCCAAGAGAAACATAGAGGTTTGGCTTAGAACAGAAATGAACCTAGGTGTAGAACCAAATTTAGTTTCTTTCCAATTTTAAACTTTTTATAAACAAAAGTCAAACAA
>PVJL010021002.1:0-11187 GCA_004026885.1 Lyroderma lyra
CGCAAGTAAACACCTGAATGTTGGCGAGAAGGGGTGGAGTTGGGGAGAGGGAAGGGAGCAGAGACTGCAACAGGATCTGAGCAGCTCAGATTGGGGGAGGGGAGAGACCACGCAGGAGCTGGGCTTTGGAACTTCCGAGCGATAGAAGGGGTGAGCAAGGACTCTGAACTGCAAAGATGACACCCCAGCTCTAAGCCCCCTGGAGACCTACACAGGGCTGCAGTTCCTGTTCCCAGCCCACTGCAAAGGCGACCCTGCTGTCTCAGGCAAGGTCCACAGTTTTGGACCAATGGAGAGGACACTTCCTCGTGCACCCCACGGTTCTGAAAGCAGTGTGAGCCGATAGACAGTCAGGTGCTGAACCAGAGCTGGGAAGAAAGACTGATTTGATAGCATTCACCCCAGCCAGCAGAAACAAGCCCTGAAACAGCTTCCCCAGCAAAGGGCAGAAGGCAGAGCCGCCTTTAGAACGTCTTTTCTTGGCCTCTCCCCAGGATATATGCGCATAGCCTCCAAATGCAGTAGGAGATCAGAAAAAAGAAACAATATTCTCTCCCAAAACTTGACCCTCAGTGCCATCTAGTGTCTGCCCTACAGCAAGATACCACAAAAGCAATAATCTGGGCACTGAACATAAAGCCCTCATGTCAAAGAGGAAGAGCACAGTGGACAGGATGAATTCCTTAAAAACTAAAACTCCTCAGAAGGAACATGAAATTTACCCAGAAGACAGCTTCTTACAACTGGAAGTGTCTCATTTGAGTGACGGAGAATTTAAAGCAGCCATTCTAAAGGCTGTGAGAGAAATAAAAACCTATTGGCAGAACACCATAGCTAAGATAAATAATACAAAAAACAATATAAACTACATAAAAAAGAAACTCTGTAAACAAAAAAGAACAATTTATCAAAGAAATTCAAAACATAAGAAAGATTAAGACAGAAATATGAGAAATAAATAATACCATAAAAGAAGTGAGAAATGAAATAACTGCCATAGAAAACAGGACAAACCAGATGGAGGAAAGAATTAGTGATATTGAAGATCAGGACATGAAAACAGCTCAGAAAGAGGAAGAGAGGGAATATAGAACCAGAAGGATTGAAAGAACTCTGCAAGAAATATCAGACTCCATGAGACAAAACAACATCAGGATAACAGGAATAGAAGAGGGGGCAGAGCAATCTACAGAGAGCATACTCAAACAAATCGTAGATGAGAACTTTCCAAACCTATGGAAAGATCTGGAACCCCAAGATCAAGAAGAAAACAGGTCCCCTAGATACCTGGACCACAACAGATCTTCTCCAAGGCACATGGTACTAAAGATGTCCAAAACTAAAGACAAAGAGACAATCCTCAAGGCAGCCAGGGAAAAAACAACTACATAAACTTTAGAGGAAAACCCATCAGGCTGTCATCAAATTTCTCAGCAGAAACTCTACAAGCCAGGAGAGAGTGGAATCCAAAATTCAAAAATTTTAAAGAGAGAAACTTCCAGTCTAGAATAAATTATCCAGCAAATTTATCCTTCAGATATGAAGGTGGAATAAAGACCTTCTCAGACAAACAGAAGCTGAGGGAAATTGCCAGCACGAGGCCAGCACTCCAAGAAATACTGAAGGAGGCTCTTCAGCCTGAAACAAAACATCAGGAAAAATGGAACAAAGTTGGGCAACAAGAAAGAACAAAAATAAACAAACAAACAAATAAACAAAAACAAAGAAAGAAATAAGTAATGGCCACGCGAAATCCTCACATATTGATCATCACTCTAAATGATAATGGACTGAACTCACCAATAAAAAGACACAGAGTAGCAGACTTGATTTAAAAACAGAACACATCCATATGCTGTCTTCAAGAAACACACCTCAGCTGTAAGGACAAACACAGACTCAGAGTGAAAGGATGGGATACAGTATTCCAAGCAAATGGTAAACAAAGAAAAACAGGAGTGGCCATATTGATATATGATGAAATAAACTTCAAGTTAAAAAATATAGTAAAAGACAGAGATGGTCATTACATAATGATAAAAGGCACAATGCAACAATAAGAAGAGTTGACACTAATCAACATATATGCTCCGACCCGGGATGCACCAAAATACACAAAGAAACTACTAACAGACTTGAAAGGAGAAACTGATGAATACACAATCATACTGGGACACTTAAACACAACGCTAACAGCCATGGACTGATCATCCAATCAGAAAATAAATAAGGAAATAACAGCTCTAAAGGACACATTACAGCAATTGGACATCATTGAGATTTACAGGACACTTCATCCAGCAAAAAGACACTACACCTTCTTTTCTAGTACGCATGGACCATTCTCAAGAATAGACCATATGCTGGGACACAAAAGTTGACTCAGCAAATTCAAGAAGATCGAAATCATACCAAGTGCATTCTTAGACCAAAAAGCTTTGAAATTGAAGATCAATTGTAAAAGGAAAGCAAAGGAAAACACATATACATGGAGATTAAACAACAACTTATTTAAAAAAGATAGGATAAAAGAACAAATAAAAGATGAGATTAAAAAATATATAGAAACTAATGACAATGAAAATACAATGTATCAGAATTATTGGGACACAGCGAAAGCGGTAATAAGAGGGAAATTTATATCATTACAGGCCCATCTTAAGAAACAAGAAAAATCACTAGCAAATATCTCAGCATCCAGTCTTAAAGAACGCGAAAAAGAAGAGCAGACAAAACCCAAAGTCAGCAGAAGGAAAGAAATAATAAAAATTAAAGCAGAGCTAAACCAATTAGAGAACAGAAAGATAATAGAAAAAATTAACATTACGAAGAGCTGGCTCTTTGAGAAAATCAATAAAATTGACAAACTCCTGGCGTGACTAATCTAAGGACGAAGGGAAAGGACATGAATATCCAAAATTAGAAATGAAAGGGGAGAAATTACCACTGATACCACAGAAATACAAAGAATTATAAGAAAATATTATGAAGGACTTCAACCTAGAAGAAATGGACAAGTTTCTAGAAACTTACAGCCTACCAAGACTAAACCAAGAAGAACTGGATAATCTAAATAGACCAATCAATAGCAACAAGATCGAAATGACTATACATAATCTCCCTAAAGGCAAAAGCCCTGGACCAGATGGTTTCACCAACGAGTTCTACCAAGCATTGAAAGAAGAATTAACGCCTATCCTCCTCAGAATTTTACAAAAAGTTGAAGAGGAAGCAATATTTCCTAACTCCTTCTATGAGGCCAACATTACTCTAATAACAAAGCCTGGCTAAGACAGCACATAAAAGGAAAACTATAGACCAATATCTCTGATGAACATAGATGCAAAAATCCTAAACAAAATATCAGCAAACAGAATACAATAATGCATCAAAAAAATCATACATCATGATCAAGCGGGATTCATCCCAGGAGCACAAGGATGGATCAACATACGAAAATCAATCAATGTGATAACCATATAAACAAAATCCAAGATAAAGACCATATGGTCATTTCAGTTGATGCAGAAAAAGCTTTCGACAAGGTACAATATCCAAATATGGACAAAACACTAAATAAAATAGGTATAGAAGGAAAGTATCTCAACATAATCAAGGCCATATGTGAGAGACCCTCGGCTAACATCATACTGAATGGGGAAAAGCTGAAAACTATTCCCCAAAAATCAGTAACAAGACAGGGATGCCCCCTGTCACCACTGTTATTTAATATAGTACTGGAAGTTCTTGCCGCAGCAATCAGGCAGGAGAAAGGAATCAAATGTGTCCAAATTGGGAAAGAAGAGGTCAAATTGTCACTATTTGCGGATGACATGATCCTTTATATAAAAAATTCCAAAGATTCCACCAGGAAACTATTAGAAACAATTAACGAATATAGTAAAGTTGCAGGATACAAAATCAATGTACAAAAATCAACAGCATTCCTCTATACAAACAATGAATCCAAAGCAAAAAAATGAGGGAGTAAATTCCCTTTGCTATCACAACAAAAAGAATGAAATACTGGGAATTAAGTTAATGAAGAACGTGACAGACTTATACACTGAAAACTATAAGACACTTTTGAACGAAATTGAAGCAGAGTTTAAGAAGTGGAAAAATATACCCTGTTCACGGATAGGAAGACTTAATATATTTAAAATGGCCATTCTGCCCAAAGCAGTCTACAGATTTAATGCAATACCCATCGAAATCCCACAATCATACATTCATGAAATAGATAAAAGAAATATTAGATTTATATGGAAACATAAAAGACCTCGAATTGCTAAAGCAATACTACATAAAAAGAATAGGGCTGGTGGCATTACACTTCCTGACTTCTATTTATATTACAAAGCATCAATAATCAAAACAGCTTGTTACTGGCAGAAGAATGGAAATAGAGATCAATGGAATAGAACTGAAAACCCAGAAATAAACCCACAAATATATGGACACATAATTTTCGCTTAATGAGCAAAAAACATACAATGGGGAAAAGACAGCCTCTTTAGTAGGTGGTGCTGGGAAAACTGGAAAAACTTATGCAAAAGAATGAACCTGAGCTGCGAGCTCTCTCCATGTACAAAAATTAACTCAAAATGGATTAAAGACCTTCATATCAGACCTGCAACAATAAACTGTATAGAAGAAGATATTGGTACTAAACTTATAAACCAAGGACTCAAGGAAGACTTCATGAACCTGACCTCAAAGGCAAGGGAAGTAAAAGCAAAAATAAATGAATGGTACTATATCAAACTAAAAAGCTTCTACACAGCAAAAGAAACCATCAACAAGACAAAGAGATAGCCAACTGAATGGTGAAAATATTTGCAAATAACACATCAGATAAGGGTCTAATATCTAAAATATATAAAGAGCTAATAAGACTTAACCACAAAAAAAATCAAACAACCCAATTAAAAAGTGGGCTGAAGAACTAAACAGACACTTCTCCCACGAAGAAATACAAAGCAGACATAAAAAACTGCACATCCTTATTAGCTATCAGGGAAATGCAAATCAAAACCACAATGAGATACCACCTCACACCTGTTAGAATGGCTATTATCAACAAGATAATGAATAACAAGTGCTGGATAGGATGTGGAGAAAAAGGAACTCTGGTACACTGCTGGTTGGAGTGCAAACTGGTACAACCACTGTGGAAGGCAGTGTGGAGGGTCCTCAGAAAATTGGGAATGGAGTTACCATTTGACCGAGCAATCTCCCTTCTGGGGATCTACCCAAAGAACTTGAAAACCTTTGTCCGCAATGTACCCCAATGTTCATTGCAGCGCTGTTCACAATGGCCAAAACATGGAAACAACCAAAGGTCCCTGCGACAGACGACTGGATAAAGAAGCTGTGGTACATATACACAATGGAATATTACTCAGCTGTAAGAAAAGATGAAATATTGTCATTGGCGACAAAATGGATGGACCTGGAGATCATCATGCTAAGTGAAATAAGCCAGACAGAAGAAACAAAGAACTGCATGATTTCACTCATATGCGGAATATAAAACTGAAAGCAAAGAAAAAAAGAAATGAACAAACAAATAACCCATGGACAAAATCAATAGTTTAATGTTTTTTTGGGGACGAGTGGGTTATGGAAGGAAGAAAGGGGAGGGGGTGGGAGTGGAGCGGGGAAGCTAAATATAAGGTGATGGAAAGAGAAGTCACATTAGGTAATGAACTTGTTATATATCAAGTTGACAATGCACTGTAGAATTGTATGCCTGAAACTTATGTAATCTTTGATAACAGATATCACCCCAACAAGTCTAACAATAAAAATGAATTAAAAAAAAACACAATGAGATACCACCTCACACCTGTGAGAATGGCTATTATCAACAAGACAAGGAATAACAAGTGCTGGAGAGGAGGTGTAGAAAAAGGAACTCTGGTACACTGCTGGTGGGAGTGCAAACTGGTACAACCACTGTGGAAGGCAGTGTGGAGGTTCCTCAGAAAACTGGGAATTGAGCTACCATTTGACCCAGCAATCCTTCTTTTGGGGAACTACCCAAAGAACTTGAAAACCTTTGTCCGCAAAGACATATGTACCCCAATGTTCATTGCAGCGCTGTTCACAGTGGCCAAAACATGGAAACAACCAATTTGCCCTGTGACAGATGACTGGATAAAGAAGCTGTGGTATATATACACAATGGAATATTATTCAGCTATAAGAAAAGATGAAATATTGCCATTTGTGACAAAATGGCTGGACCCGGAGATCGTCATGCTAAGTGAAATAAGCCAGACAGAAAAATGAAAGAACTCTACGACTTCACTCATATGTGGAATATAAAACTGAAAGCAAAGAAAAAAAGGAAATGAACAAACAAATAACCCATGGACACAATCAATAGTTTAATGTTTATTTGGGTCCGAGTTGGTTAGCAAGGGGAGAAAGTGGGGGTGGGAGAGGAGGGGGGGAAGCTAAATGTAAGGTGATGGAAAGAGAAATCACATTAGGTGGTGAACTGATTATACATCAAGTTGATTATGCATTGTAGAATTGTATTCCTGAAAGCTATGTAATCCTTGCTAACAGATGTCACCCCATTAAAAAAAGAAAAAAAATATTTGGGGGTAGGAAACAGCCTGGAAAACCGATGAGTTGTGAAACCATTTTAACTATGCCCATGGTATTCCAGATAAGCCTCAGAAGAAGACGTTTACCAAGGCAAGTCTAAGGTCATTATGTATAGGCTTGTCCTCTGGATCAGTGCATCGTAAGAGCGATTCTGCATGTATTCCCTGCTCCCTTCTCCACTGATCTGGATAGCTTGGGTCTTACTTGGAAGGATTCTCTATATTCTAGCCAGGTTCCTCCAGAACTCCCATTTGGCTCAGCCTTGTTTGGGCTTATTGAAAATGCTTGTGCCTTCATGTATCTGAACCATACTTCTGCTGTGAGGGGAGTCTTCACCAGCAACAGGTGCCTGGGACATGCACTGTATCTTTAGCCTCTCAATCTGACCTAGGCTGAAGGTCTCTGTCAGTCACCAGGTTGGAAATTTCCCAAGTTTATGGAATTTCTGCCTCTTCCATAGTTCTCACAGCTTATAAACAGCCCACTCTACTTAAAATAACCCTGATCCCCATCTCCTCTTCTACATTTTTCTACAACCCTGAACTGGGTCTCATTCCCTTTCATTATCACCTCGATTTTGCTTCTAGTGTCTCTTTTCAGCAAGGACTGAAAAAGAGGAGATCAGGGTTGAGGAAAGGTGGCATGGAGAGCTTGTATTGTGACTATCCTCAACAGTGACCTTTCTTTCTTTCCTTAGTCCATGGTCCAAGCACTGGTGGGGACCTGAATATTGGCAGCTGCAACCTCTGAAATGATGCTGGTTGCTCCATCATTGTATCAATAGTCTGCACCTTGGCACTGGGTCTTGAGCTGTCTGCCAACATGGCAGCTTTAGCTGTGTTTACCAGCATCAACAGGTGCCTGGGAAAGGCCCTGTGTCTTTATCCCCTCAACCTGGCCTAGGCTGAAGTGCTCATTATTCTCACACTGCTCCTGTGGCTCACCTACTACATTGTCCTGGCCCACTGGCTCTTCCTGGAGGCAGCCTACCACGTAGTTTGGGCTTCGTATTATATGCCACCTCGGAGGACATGTTCAGGATATTTATCAACATGTGCTATGACTCAGTGTGTCCATCTGGGCCCAAGATGGCCACTAACCTCACCATGCATGCCAGGGCCCTTCCAGGGCCACCTATGTTTCACCTGACTAGCAAGATTGGCCTTAACCTCACCATATCTGGTGGTGCCCCATGCCTGATTTCTTCTTTGAGCATGGCAGAGTGAGCACTCGCCTGACTTATGCCACCATGGCATTTTTCCAGCCACCATCCTGCTGGTATTTTCAGTCTATGAGAGCCTGGTGCAGGTGCTTGCTCAGCCCTGGGGCACTTTCCTCACTTGCCCACATAAGTGTGTGGGCAGGATCATGGTACTGGGGCTTCTGCTTGTTTTTATCCTCTGCCAAGAGTGCTACCATGAGCTGCTGGCACCCTGGATGGCCATGCAGGAGAATGTCATGAGCAGCAATAGGAAGAGGGTCCCTGCCACTTCCACACTTGATGTTCTGCACAACATCAGCATGGCTCTGCTGAGCCACAACACCTGCCGGGTCCTCCTTCTCTACTGCTGCACCTTTCACAGCTCCAGCATGAGCACTGAGCTAATCCCTGCAGGATATGTCCACTAGCATTGCATCATGATATAGTGTCTATCCAGGTAGACCTCAGAACCTCACTAAGCATATTCACTTGCTCTGGAATTATTTCAGTGGAGAAACTGAGTCCAGTGGAGAGGAGCCCAGGTCAAGATACTTGGGTAAATTTATGCCAAACACGTATCATTGATCACTTCATAGTTTGGGACCTTATCATTTATGTTAGCATCAAACTACAGAGTTTTCTATTTAGAAGAAGAACATGCAAATAGTGGCCTTCTGTTTTGATGGACAAAAGCCTTTCCCCAACTTAAAAGCTCTGACACAGGAACCCCAGACCTGGAATTTCCACATTTCCCCATTCCATGATGAGAATGATACACAGATGAAGAACCATGAAGTTTGGGGTGAGCTGGGTTTTCCTTGTTGCTATTTTAAAAGATAATTTATGAAGAAGATGACATTCTGAATATGGAAATTAATATGAGTGAGAGAAGCAGCGAATGCGTGACAATTTTCTGAAGAGGACATCTCCATGTTTGCAGGTGTCCAGTGTGAAGTTGAACTGATGGAGTCTTAGGTTTATTTGGTCCAGCCTTTGTGTGTGTGTGTGGGGGGGGGGGTCTCTTAGACTCTCCTGTGCAGCCTTTCTATTCACCTTCAGTAGATGAAGCGTTAGCTGGCTCCACCAGCTACAGGGAAGGGGCTACAGTGACTCATATATTAGTAATGGCAGTGGGAATACCTACTGAGCAAATGCCATGAAGGGTGTTTTCACCATATCTAAATACAAAGGTAAGAACATATTATCTCTCCAAATGACCAGCCTGAAAGGCCAGGGCACATCCATTTATTACTGTGCAAGAAACACAGTGAGGGAAGTCACTGTGAGCCCAGACACAGAACTCCCTGAAGGAGACAGGAGGGCTGAGCTCCAGGTGACATGCAGGACAACATATGTGTGTTGAAGAGGAGAGGTGAAAGATCATTATAAGAGCACTTAAAGGGGGAGGGGGTGGGAAAGGAGGGAGGGGAAGCTAAATATATGGAGATGGAAAAAGAAGTTATATTAGGTGGTGAACTTACTATACAACAAGTTCACAATGCGTTGTAGAATTGTATGCCTGAAACCTATGCAATCTTTACTAACAGATGTCACCCCAATAAATCTAACAATAAAAATAAAATTTTAAAAAACAGCACTCAAAACACCAGGAGGTGCTCAGGACACCAGGCGTCACTCAAGACCTTCTGAGAACAGAGACCAAACCCAGGAGCACTTGCAATTTTGCGTCAGGAAGGGCTTTCTGTTGCAAACAGGGATTTGCTCTGAAATTTCTCAGTTGTTTCTTGAATCTTTTCTATGACTCTAAGTTTTGTTATTCTCAGCAGCCAACAAAAACTTAGATAACATTGTTTACAGTGACTATCACCAGTGACTGAGGACCTATCCTTTACCAATTTCCTGTGAGTCTTGGTATTATTTCTCAAAAAAAGAGAACATGCCACGGGCTCTTGTTCATTCTGTGGTTAATAAAAGTTTTCTATTGCAATCCATTTAGTAAGAACTTTGTTCAGCTCAAAGTCTCTGCCTTCCACTTGTCTATGGTATCCACACATGAGCCCTTCCTTCTCACAGGCACACCTGACCTCACAAAGTTAAGTTCAGCTCCCTAAACCTCTATCCCATGAAATCTCTGTCTTCCCTATAACATTTTAAGGTTAACCACTTGATACTCATTTATTCTGGAGAGTTTTCAAATCTACCCCTATTGATTCATTCATGTCTTAATTCTCAGTACATCTGTATTAGATTCTCAGCTACATGGGACTGGACCTCTGGACATGCTCCCAGCTTGTCCTACAGTACTATTCACAGAAGGGACCTTCAGTAAATACGTGGGAATTGACATGCTTCCATATCTTTTCCTAATTCATCTTGTATTTTTTGTTTATTTTTGGACACCCCAGGGCAGGTTACACTCAGAGAGTCTGAAGGTGGCAGTGCTGAGCTCAAATGTCAGACAAACATATGATTCACAATCTCACAGGCACTACTGCAGGACAAGCCTGTGTTGGTGAGTACACAACTGGCTGTTGAAACATGCACTCCTCTAACAACAGAGAAACATCCTGATCAAAGATATCCTGATGAACCTACCTATACAGAGCACCATAATGGATATATCATGGGTGATTATGGTGACACAGATAACAGGAAACAGATTGGATGTGTTGGCCATGTCTTATGTCTCAGTGACAAGCTCATATAATACAGCAGATGTTTGTGAGATAAAGTAATGAATAAGACATAAAACAAGACTGAGACAAAACCCACAACTGACATTATGTTTAGTAGAAAAAATAAATTACAGCAAAGACAAATGTACTAAGTGTATTTAAGAAGCTGTATAAAGATTAGAAAATGATTTTCCAGTTTTCCCAGCACCACCTACTAAAGGGGCTGTCTAAACATATACAAAAGAATGAATCTGAGCTATGAACTCTCTCCATATACTAAAATTAACTCAAAATGGATTAAAGACCTTCATATAAGACCTGCAACAATAAACTGTATAGAAGAAGACATAGGTACTAAACTTATAGACCTAGGACTCAAGGAAGACTTCATGAACCTGTCCTCAAAGGCAAGGGAAGTAAAATCAAAAATAAATGAATGGGATTATATCAAACTAAAAAGCTTCTGCACAGCAAAAGAAACCATCAACAAGGCAAAGAGACAGCCAACTGAATGGTAGAAAATATTTGCCAATAACGCATCAGATAAGGGTCTAATATCTAAAATATATAAAGAACTAATAAGACTTAACAACAAAAAAACAAACAACCCAATTAAAAAGTGGGCAGAAGAACTAAACAGACACTTCTCCCATGAAGAAATACAAATGGCCAGCAGACATATGAAAAAATGCTCATTCTCATTAGCTATCAGGGAAATGCAAATCAAAA
>PVJL010021003.1:0-11185 GCA_004026885.1 Lyroderma lyra
TGTGTGTGTGTGTGTGTGTGGAATGGTGTGCAGATTTAATGAGGAGGAAGGAACATTGACAGCAGATAGGTTGACTGAGACTCATCAACAACTTGCTGTGCTGTGTGCAGTGTGACCTTCCTCAGTCCCTGTCACAGAGCTTTCAGTGAAATCTGCATTCCTCACTAAGCTTTTGGTACCAGTGGATTCTTTTCAGGGGATGTCAAGAGGTTTTGTGTTCTGCATCAGTGTTGATCTAGGGTGACGACAGATTGTATATGACAACAAGTTACCAGCACCCATGCAATTTTAAAAGATTCAAAATAAGTGGATTAAAAAAATAGCAAGTCAACAAAGAAACAAAAACTCATGGCTGCAGTCACTATTTTAGTGGTTACTTGAGGGTAGGGAGGAGCAGGTGGGAGAGGAGTGTGGGGGAGTCAGGTATGTGGTGATAGAAACGGAGCTGACTCTGGATGGTGAATGCGTAGTGCAGTGCGTGGATGGTGCGCTGTAGAGTTGTGCACCTGGAACCTAGGTAATTTTTGCTAACCAATGTCACCCCAATAAGTCTAACAATAAAAAAAATTTAAAAAAAAATAGCAAGTCAAAGCAAATGTTAGTACTATTTGTTAAGAACATATAGCCCAGGCAACCTTGAGTAAAGGGGCTCGTGTCTGGGAATTGTCATCAATGGCTAGGAGCTCAGACTTTGTCACAAAGCAGATCCAGATTGCAGATGAGGTCCTTCCACTCACCAGTCATGTGACCTTCCGAATGCTCATCTGCAAAGAAAGGATTATAATAAAGGGTTAAGTAAGACAGCATAACTAATGCATGTAGCACAATGAATGCTACTGATGTTAGCTGTTATTGTTTCATGATAATCAATTAAAAGTGTTCAGACTTCCTGGAGTCCCTGCTGCTGATCTTCTTAGCACCTCTAATTCCTTCTTTTTATTATTATAAACAACAATTGCTATTCACTAATTACCTATGAATAAAGTGCCAGGTAAAATGCTAGCACTAGTTATATCAGTGGTTCTCAACCTTCCTGATGCCGCGACCCTTTAGTACAGTTCCTCATGGTGTGGTGACCCCCGTAAAATTATTTTCGTTGCTACTTCATAACTGTCATATTGCTACTGTTACATAAATATCTGATATGTGTTTTCCGATGGTCTTAGGCGACTCCTGTGAAAGGGTTGTTCCACCCCCAAAGGGGTCGCGACCCTCAGGTTGAGAACCGCTGAGTTATATAATATTTGTAGTGCCTGCACAACCCACAAGATGATTATTGTTACTCCTAGTTTTCAAATGAGGAAACTGAGGCTCAATACAATTAAACTAAGTGACCTGAAGACATAGGCTTGTTTGACTTCACTGCTTAGGCTCATATCAGTGAGAATCACAAAATTTTAGGGTTAAATTGAAACTTGGATCATGTAATCTAACTCTTTTACTTAATAAATGTGGGGGAAAGATTCCTTTCAATTAATTCTATTTTCCAGTTTTAAGTCATAGCCCTATTATAAATTTGAGCTACCCCTATTTTCCTGCCTCTGGTTCTCGTGTCCTTCTCTTCTTAGTCCCTCTGTTCCCATTGTTGGAGGAAATAACACAGAGTAACACTGGGAGAGGGCCAGCAGAGGGAGAGGAATGCCAGAATTAATAATGGATGTAGTGGCCTTTGTGACTTACTCTACCCATGATTGGTCAGCCATAGAAATGTCATCCCCCTTGCCAATGCTTTGTTCAAGAATCGACAGTTCTGACCAAGAAACATGAGAAGTCTATTGAGAGATTTCTAGAAAAGGTTTCTTGCCTTCTCAAGAGGAGACATAGAAGAAGTGACCACTCTCCTCCCTCTGGATTTTCTCTCCTGGGCTTGTGCAGCCTGAGACAGGAAGAAATAGAAGATGATCGTGGGAAGGTGAAAAGGCATGTGTGTTCAGGAATATTCTTAAGCCACCAACTCCAGAGCCCGTGCAATACCAGACTTGCTGTTATGAGAGATGCTGTTTCCTGACTGTTTAAGTCGGTTTGGATTGGGGTTTCTGTTAGATGAAGGCAAAAGCATCCCATGAAGGTGTGTTTTGATGGATGGTCTTGTCCAAGTTTGGAGGAAGGTAAAAGGGCTTAGGTGAAAGCATGGGACCTTCAAGAAGACCTGAGGAAGACATTCCATAAGGTTAGTGTTCACTAAAATGAGTGACTGATGGAGATTTATTTCCTAGGCCTCTAAAAAGAGGACAGATTCTCATTCTTCTGGTATGATTTCAGTTCCTCTGAGGAAACCCGGAGGGAAGGGCTGGAGTAGTTGAGCTCTAAAAGGCCTGCTTTAATAACACTCTGAAGCCTGAGTTTTATCTTTTTAACTTTTCAGCAGTAGGTACACCTTGAAATAGCTTTTCATTTCCCCCTTAAATATGCAAAGACAGAAGAAAACAAGACAGGACGATCTTATATATAACTATTACATAACTTAGTATCAGGGAAATAATTAAAATATTTTCTAGTGGAACATACGTAAATGCCAGAATCTGATTTTGTCATGATTTTCCATAACTCTCCTGAGTGAACTATTTCAGTTCCAAGCTTAGGCAGTGTACTTCCCACACCTTCCTATACCTTATTCCTAGATAGAGTATAACTGGGTTACATAAGACACTTTCTTTAAAAATTATATTAATAAAAATGTAGAATCTTAAAACTCTGAGTTTTCTTGTGTCTTAGGGTATAATTTCTGTAGCTGGGAGAACTTTGACAAATACTGGATCATTTTAACCAAAGTAATACAGCTCTGGGCTTGCATTAAATGGGATGAGTACGGGCTTTCCCGGATATAAGCAACCAGCTGCGTGACTCACAATTCTGAGCCCCTACAGGAAAGGGTCAGTCATGGCCCCTGGGAAATCAGCAAACAGAACCATCACCACTTGGGACTACTTGGGCAGTATATTTACCCAGAACATGCAGATAAGAGACAAGTGAGCAATTAGCTCTGATTTTTGATAACTGACTAATCCCATGAGAGAGAGAATATGTTGCTAAAGATAGTTAATATAGAAATGCAGACTATTATAAAGTCTTTGAGGTCTTGTTTGTTTAATGTTTGCTAATGGAGCTTCACATAGGAGTCAAGTACATGACACTGGGAATATTAAAAGAGAAGGCATGGTCCCTACTCTTAAGGAACTCATGGCTTAATGGTAGCATCTGGTATCATGAAATCAATAGAAAGTAACTACAATACAAATGGAGGGTGCTATCACAGAGGAATATGGCTGGGGAGATGAATCTGTTTAGGGAAGGTCAGGGAAGAGTTTACAGAGTAGATAACTCTAGAACTGAGACGTATGTATTGAGTAGTGTTAGGAAGACTAGGTGGGGAAAAGCATTTTAGCCGGAGGGAACAGCACCAGCAGAAGGAACTGCATGGAGGTTAAAGAAGAGAGAGAGAGAGAGAGAAGTGGGGCACATTAGAAGTGAGTCACTGGGGATAGGGCACAAAATGTGTGGGAGAAAGAGCTGGTGGCAGGGAGTTAACTTCCAGGTGATAAGGGCCTCACAGGACACATTGAGGTTATAGATTGTGCTAAAGGAGAGATGTTGCCTAGTTTTAAATCAGGGCGTGAAATGATAATGTTGCATTTTAGAGAGACATCCACTCTGGGGATAGCAGGGAGCCTGGATTGTAGGAAGCTGGATCCAGAGGCAAGGACATCCTCTGAGCAGCTGCTGTCTTTATGAACTAAGAAAGCCGTCATGGGGGTGGGGAGGAGGAAGCAGACAGAAATACACAGGAGAAGGAATCAGTAGGACATCACGCTCAGTGGCACATGACCAGCACTTGCCTGTCCTTCTGGAAGAATTCTTCCTACTTGTTTCCCATCCTGGACACTAGCCTCTTAGTTTTCCTTATATTTGACTGACAGACCAGTCTCCTTTGCCAGTTCTTTGTCCTTTTTCTCATGTCTAAATGTTGGCAGACCCCGGGGCCCAGTCCTGGGGCCTCTTTTCTTCTTTCTCCATCCTTCCTGTCTAGGATACCTCATTAAGTTTCACAACCTTAAGGGTTACCCATACTCTGATCATCCTAAAATTCTATCTTCAGTCCCGACCTCTTCCCTCAGTGTCAGCGTACCCGATGGCACAGTCATCCTCTCAATTTCACATCCTCGCAGAACTCGTGGCGCCTCCCAAAGCAAGCTCCTTCTCCCCTAGGACTGTGCGTCTCACTAAATGGCACCGCCATCCACCCAGGAAAGCAAACAAACAAAAGTCCCACAGTGTCTAAGTAGAGAAGATTCTTAGAGTTTCTTTTAAGTCTGTGAGGGCTGCTCTGTTGTACAAATCAGGTGGGCATCACTTTTATTGCAATTTGTGCAAATAGCACCCCTTTTTCTTATGCAGTACACTCACCCTGCCATACTTCTCTCCATCCTATTTGTTTAAAAAAATCGAAGAAGAAGAAAAAAACTAGAGGAAGATTCTTTTTAAGTAAAATTTCAGGCCCTAGTATTTTCCTAAAATTCCTTCTTTCAAGCAAGGTAAATGTCACCTGAGAGAGCACAATCAACACTTACCTTGTATTTGAACTTCACAAAAACTGAAACCTCCTCCAGTAGTTGTTGTCCAGGAATTTCTACTGAATTTTGCTAAGACCTATAATATAAACTCTACTTAGGTTGGCATTTCAATAAATACTGAAGGATTGGCTCTTATATCCTAGGCCACAATCTCATTTAGCTAGTAAGAAATATCTTCTCTCCTTGCCACAACATATTGTTTTTATTTATCACTATCCAATTTCTATTCATCCAGGCCTTGCCTCTTCATTATTATGACAGATTCTAATAGCCTTAACTGCAACAGAGAGCCACAGTCTTCCAGAACACACACATTAAAAATACTTACTGAAATTCATCAGTACAAACAAAAATATGCCCTTCTCGGTGGCTTATTGACTACTGACACAGCATTGTTTAGTACATACTTACCTTGTTTAACAATCCGGCCAACTCAGGTTTGCATCTTAGCTCCAGCACTTAGGGCTGTGTGACCTGGGCAAGCTAATCTCTGAAACAAGTTTCTCCATCTGAAAATAGGATCAAATTCACAGGGTTGCCATGTAGATTAAATGAGGTTGACATATACAAAATGCCTAGAATCTGCAAGGCATTTAATGCATGGTAGTGGTTTTGTCGAATTACTATTGTTTGTTTTCTCTGTGTGATTTGAGATTCTCAGTCTACCTAATAAACGAGATGTCATCACAGTAGATCTTCGTGGAACATCTTATCCTGGAACACTAAGATTGAAAAATGGTCAAACTCCAACTCTCATAGTCTAGATTTTGTGATCTGTTTTCAAGAGATGAAGCCATGCTTGACTCGGAAATTAATCTGAATGTGTGTGTAATGAAGTTGCTCCCAATCTGATAATAAATCTGCATGGGGAAATGAAAAACTGAGCAAGCATTGCTCCCAAAATATTAAAAACAGTGTGTGTGTGTGTGTGTGTGTGCATTTAGGCTTTGTCTTCATTCTTCCTGAAGAGCAAGGACACCACATGCTTCAGAACAGAGTGCGTTCCTCTTCCTGTCAGAACACCAGGAGCATTCCATGGTAAGAAATCATACTGACTTTTCTAAAATAGACTAAAGCTACCTGTGACACAGCCGTGAATCAAGAAGTCTGGAGCAGCTGTGAACGAGATTTCCCTATTCACCTAACATTCCAAATAAAGTGCTCGCTGCAAACGTATGAGTACTTTCAGCACATCCATTTCTTTACAATAGAATACATTTCTGATCACAGTACCTTGACACAAACCCTGCTAAGATTTCCAAACCAGACCATAGAGTTTGGCCTCTTGTTTCTTTCAAACACATGGGGGCGAGCTGACAAATTTTGCCTCCACTGAATATTTTTTGTTATATTAGACATATCTGAATATAAGTGATTCTATGTAATCACATGGTATCTCCCCTCCATCATTCCTGACCTTGCACACAAGATGCTTACCTTGTTGACCCAGTGCACATCGAAATGCAAGGGTGTTCAGATGCCCAGTTTCAAATAGCATGCTGTTATTGAATTCTTAACAGCAGGAAAAGTTCTTCCAAGTTTTTTGAAATTTTTGAAAAAAAAGGTGAAGACTTCTTAAAGAAGATCATTACAGATGATGACATTTGGGTCCATCATTACACCCTGAGAACAAAAGGCAGTCCATGGAATACCACCATAAGGGATCACCTCAGCCGAAAAAATTCAAAACCCAGGCCTCATCTGGGAAGGTGGTCCCTTATGGCAGTGTTTAATGGTCTGCCTTCTGTTCTCAGGGTCATAACGATGGACCCAAGTTTCATCGCCTATAATGATCTTCTTTAAGAAGTCCTCACCTTCTTTTTCAAAAATTAAAAAAAAATGGAGAAACTTTTTCTGCTGTTAAGAATTCAATAACAACATGCTATTTGAACCAGATGCCTGAACACTCTTCTGTTTAGATATGCACTGGGTGGAAAATGAAAGCATTTGCTTGTGCAAGGTCAAGAATGTTGGAGGGGAGATACCAGTTATATCCAGATATGTCTAATATAACAAAAAAAAAAATTACAGTGGAGGCAAAATTTATCAGCCCACCTCGTATTGGGCATAAGGAGTTTGAGCTTGATAGGGCTGGCAATCATAGCTGATCCATCAAGAAATGTTCTTTTCAGAGTTTACCATTCCACCATCCTCCAGAAGACAATACTCTGGTATTTTCAGTTATCTGTGCATTGGGCATTGGAGGGGGGAAAGAGATAATCACGTTATATGAGTACATTACATATTTTATTCCTACAGTTTGGGTCAGATGAAAGCTCTTCCTGGCTGTAACAGCGTTGGAACCAGTGATGAATTTGGGAGCTTCATTTATTTCTATTTATTGTTAAGCCATCTTACAAAGCTGATTTACAGAGTTCTGTTTGAGAACCTAGACTCCAATGTGTGAAACGGTAGGTGTCTAGAATTCATTGCTCCAGTCTCAGCCCCTAAATTTTGCTCAGGAGCCCCTAGAGATGCCCTGAAAAAGAATGAATCCCACCAGACTCCACAACACCCAGGTTAAGGTTGTAGGAGAGGAAGGAAACACAACAGGACCAACAACACAAATAGCTTGAAATCTCTTGGGGGAAAATGCAGTACGTTGCTTTGTTTCTGCTCAAAGTAGAAAATATAATAAAGACTGGTGTGTAAAAACCCACCACCACAGCTGAATTAGCATTTGTGGGGAAATGTGCATTTCCCAGTTGCCATGACAACACGATGCCACCTCTTAGCGTTAGTGCCCATTCAGGTGTTATATCGAATTTAGGATTTGACTTGCGTGCTGACAGAAAGACCTGGAGATCTTGAAAGATCTACCTGTTTTATCAATTAACATAACATACAAAGGTTAAGAGGATACTCAATCCAAAGAAAGTGTTTACTGCCAGTGGTTTCTAAGAGACACTATTCCCAAGCCAGTATTGCCACAAATACGTGTTTACACATCGAGACAGGCCGGAGGAGATTCCCATACTGCAGGCATGAACTGGGGCACCAACGAGGGAAAGTCTGTTTCTCTCGTGGCTATGTGCCAATTTTTCATTAGCTCCCAACTGAATTACAAATAATGAGGTGTATTTCACAACTGAGAGATGGGATTCGAATTAGTCATTAGGATGCAGGATTTTGAAGAGGAAGGAAATGTTAAGAACTTCTGGATGAGCCCTTGTTTTTCAGATGACGAACATGAATGAGGCCAGGAGGAGAGGTGACCAGCTCCAGTCACTGAACTCGCTGGAGTCAGAGTGCAATCTGTTCTCCTCCCAGCACCTTGCGGAGCCTCTCCTGCCCTCACCCTGGTCGGTGTCTCTGCATCATCCTTTCAGACCACCTGAGCAAAAGTTGTGGGTAAAGACATGTCCAAATGCCTCTAAGACTAATAACTTCACCTGAAAGACAAAAAGTCCCTTCCTCTTGAATGATTTAGAAAAATTAGAGCTGACTCTGAATCATGACAAATTTTCCTAATTTCAAATGTGGGTTCAGGCACCCTCCAATTATATCCACAGAGTGATAAATAGGCAGCATGAAGAATTGAATAAGATACATAATTTTTAAAAAGTTTTGCAATGTATTGCAATTGCAAAATTTCGCAATTTCTTTTGCTAAAATATTTTCATCCACATCCTAGGACATAAATCATTTGTAGCAGATATTATTAAAAAAAGCCATTTTCACGAAGAAGATTTTATTTCTACTTTTTTCTAACCTTTGGCTGATTAATCAGTTGCCCTAACATTTATTAACTTAGAGGAAATATAATACTAGCTGCCTGCTCTAGGCTCTCACATGAAAGATCCTCTAACTTTAACCACCTTTTTTTTTTTAATAAAAATTCTTCTGATTGGATTTTTGAATAACAATACATAAAAAGACCTTCAGCATCTTAGTAAGAAAAGTATCTTGTTCAAGTGTTCGTAGTTTCTTTTATATCAAAAATGTTTAAACATGACAATTTTAAGAAAATAGCTGTTCTGTCTAAAGATGCTCGTTTCCTAAACAGAGAACATAATGTTATAGTTGTCTATTGGGAGTCGGAAACTGTGAACTGACCTTACTCCTTAACTACATACGACTTAGGGCAAGGCTTTTTTTAAGGATGTCTTTTTTGTTACAGCCAGAACCTCAGAGCACATATTACACGAAGAAGTAAGGACTATATATGTGGTCAAAACTGGGGAAAAGAAAGAAAATGAACAAGAAAGGACCCAACTTGTAGTATTAGGTATTTATTATGAGCAAAGGCAGAGCTTTAAGTGAGCCCTTTGCAAGTTTAGAAAATATTTAAAATTTTAAGAGGCGACTCAGCCTTGACATTCTTAGCCATTTTAGTCTTGGTAAGAGCAAGGCCCACTTCCTACTGCAATCTCAAAGGCCAGTCTCGCCCTCTCCCTGTCCGCTTGTAGCTAAGATACAGTCATTCTTGGACACAGCCAGTCAGGTGGCCTCTCACACCCAGGATTGGGTATGTCAGGCAGCAGTGTGCTGGTCAATCGAATCTTTGGGAAAAACAAAACTGAACAAAAACTGGCCCTGATTTTTAGCATTTGCTGATTTCTGTAGTATAATAACTCCCCTGTGGCTGATTTCCAGCTACAAACATTTTAATACCCAACTCACAAATGAGAGTCCCGTGTCCTCAGTGTCAGCGGTAGCCAGCAGCAGCAGCAGTGGGAAGTAGATCGAGAAGCCTGTGAGGTCCCAGCCACCCATTCCTGGTATTGACCCTGGCTCTTTTGCCTGACTTCCAGTAATGCCTGCTCCTTTTCAGACCCTAGTTCTTTCCCCTTCCTGTCAATTCTGTAGACATCTATAACCTCCCAATAATATTTTTTCTGCTTAAGTCAGCCAGAATTGGTTTCTATTGTCTGCAACAAAAAGCCATAACATATCTTTAATTAAGCCTAATGATAATCCTATGAGTAATGTACTGTGATTATTATCTCCAGTTTACAGATGAGGAAATGAGGCTCAGAGACATTAAGTAACTTACCCAAGGTCACACAATGCTAGTAAGTAACAGAACCCAAATGCTCTTAGCACTACACCAAGTTTCCTCTCACACACCAAAGGCCGCCTCTCTTCTTTATTCAGAACTGACAGCATGGCTTTGGTTTCAGTCTCTAGAAGCATTATTTGGGGTATAACATTTTGGATAAAATAACTTCTTCATACATGAGACCCTAGTAACCACTGCCCATGAGAGCAAACAGAATAAAATTTGACGTATCCATTTGTAAAGAACGGTTGATTTCTTTTTGTAGACTATCTGTGAAGGAATTTGCCTCCTTTAATAAATCCCATCCCACAACTTTCAAGGTTAAATCAGGAAGGAGAATTCCCTGGGGTGGCAGTGCAGCTGACCAAGTGGTCCTGACTCTGTCTCCTGAAATGTACCTCTCCACTTTGGAGTTCTCCTGCCAGAGCCATGATGTGTTCTGTTCTAGCCTTAATATTTGGACACAATATAGACAAACCTTTTCTTTTGCATATCTTTAACACAGTAATGATTCTGGCTGGAATGTGAAAATGCAAATAACAAGTTTGAGGATTGTAAGTAGTCTTACATATGAAGCAATGAGTTCTGGTTCTACTAATGCTAGTTTGTTCCCAGTATTGGTGAAGGTTTTTAAGGTTTTTAGTTACAGACAAGGAAATTCACTCTAGTCAGGTAATGTAGATGAAATTTGTTAAGGTGACATGGGCCAAACGAAGGAGCATCCCCTCCGATGATAGGAATTTCTAGCCTCCTTTTCCCCAGTTCTTTAGCTCTCAGTTTCACCTTTTTCTTAGTCCACAGTCTTTTTTTTTTTTGTTTTGTTTTGTTTTGTTTTGTTTTGTTTTTTGGTATGTGGATAGCTCCCTGACTGGGAATCGAACCCAGGCCGCAGCGCTGACAGTGCCAGTGCCGAAGCCTTAAGCCACTACACCATCAGCGAACTCCTTAGTCCACAGTCTTAATCGTCTTCTTGATCAACTCTCCCTGGCTCCTCGCCTTGAGCAATAGACTGTCCCCAGCCTGAATCATCAGAATGCCCCTACCTTCTACCATAAATAATTACCCCCAAACTTGTAATTCATGTCCCCAACTTGCCGATTACAATCACTGTGGGTCAGCATCCCTTCCAGGCCTTTTTGGACCCCTGATAGGTGATAACACCTGAATAACCAGCTAGGTCAGAAGTCAACAGGCCATGGGCTCAATAGACTTTCATCATGTGACCACCCAGTAACAGGGGCTTTGGGGCCTACTTCTGCAGCCAATGCTTTTAAAACTATTAACTGAATTAATTTTTCCTCATCTAGGGGTTATTGAGATACAAATGATACCCCTACAAGGATTCCAGCCCATCCTGATCACAGAAGTCAACGTGGTCTCCCGGGGGATCTCGAGACCCCTTCCCCTTTTAGATCGGATAGGGCGAGAGCTCCACGAATCCCCAATAGGTAGGGACAACGACCACCTTCAGCAGGAAGCAGATACAGAAGATGGAGACCTCTACTCCCTCAACTTGCCATAGAGATTTGTGGGGATAATGTCTCTCAAGAGAAAAGTGAGGAGGGCAGACAGAAGAGGGGGATTTCGGGACCCCTCCCATGGAACTCGCCCT
>PVJL010021004.1:0-11183 GCA_004026885.1 Lyroderma lyra
AGATGGTGCTGGGCAAAACCCAACTCAGTACTACTCGGTTCCTGACATAAATGACGAATAGGGGCAAGGAGAAGAAAATGATGATGATGATAGTGAAGGAAGGGAAAGAGAAGGAGAAGAGAGTGAGGGTGATGAGGAAGGAAGAGAAGAAGATAATGAGGAAGAGGAAGAGGAAGGAGAGAAGACTGAAAGATGGTGATGAACAAGGAGATGAGGGTGAAGGGGAAGATGGTGATGAGGGGGAGGAAGGAGAGGAGGATGGAGAAAAAGAGGAAAAGAGCGGCACCAATGAATTCGGACCTTTTTAAATGTTCTCCGTCCGGGAGCAGGTTAGAGTCGGCCCGCACAGACCCCGCCCCGCCTTCCACTCAGTCACTCTGCTCTGGAAGCTTCTTTTCTGTCCTGTACACCCTGGTTCTCAACTTATTTTGGGGGAAACCCTATGAGCTGGATACAGTGGGGAAGGACTCTCTACCTCTTTTCTGTTCCAAATTCTTGTTTTCCCCTTCCTGTCTCAACAAAAACTTTATGGAATCAACATCATCAGGCTCTGTGGGGAAAAAGAAAACTTTCTGTCCCTTAGCTGTGCTGGACCTGGAGGGTGCTCAGCCCATGTAGTAGTGCCTAAAATTCTAGCTTTTCTCCTTCCTTCTGTGTATGTTCGGCTCAGAGATTACACTGTGTATGAGGTTGGATGTTTAATTTTGCGAACTCATCCTAGAAAAAGTGCTACATACCTCATTGCTGAATATCACTACAGTCACCTTCGAGGTACTCCCCTTGGGAAGCTATGCACTGATGCCAGTGCCTAGTCCACCCTTCAAAGCAATTTTGGAACTCTTTTTTCTGGAATGGCCTTCGGAGCTCTCATTGTACCCAAAATCTGACAGTTAAGTTTGCTAACTTGCCACCATGCACTTACATTGGCTGCACTGTATAAACAACTTGATAAGGTGTCAGGGTTCATTCCAGAAAAAGCGGCACCAGCGTCTGTGCATAGCTTCCCAAGGGGAGTGCTTCAAAGGTGACCATAGTGATATTCAGCAATGAGGTATGTAGCACTTTTTCCGAGATGAGTTCACGAAATTAATTTTCTGGCCTCGTATTCATAGGGACAGTTAGCATGTATCAACAAGTATGTGTCTAATTTCTCTTGCACAGAAATGTTTATTAAAACTTAAAAAAATAGCTTTACAGAAGGTCAGCAAAGGGTGGGGTTTGAGACATTTCAGTGGGTTAAGTGGACATTTTGACAACATGGCTTCTCCTTTGGTGTGTTTAATTGTGATCTTAATGAAATCCTTGCAGTTTAAGATGACACTTTTAAATAAAATTCTCTCCTAAAGATGACTTTTGAGGCCTGGCACTCGATGGGAGAACAGCAAAACTGTAGAATATTAATTAGAATTGACATTCTCTCTATTGTAGTTTTGTTCCTATTCATTTTAAAATTTTATTTTTGTTTCACTGGAAAGAAAAGATAATGATCAATTTTAAACATTACAAGACTTCAAGTTGCTTTGTTATGATAAAACTAAATATGTACACACACACACACACACACACACACACACACACACACACACAGAGGTTAATTTTATATTATGTGATTTTACCACAGTAAAAAAATAAATAACAAAAGGAGTTAATACTTGCATTTGAATAGTGTAATTTCAGTTGCTCAAAAAATTTTAGAACTAATACTGGGGTTACACACAAAAAAAGTGAGGCACAATTAGCAAAATACATGAGAAGCAGCAAAATAAAGATTCAAGTAAGAAAAGTGTTACTAATTATGTGAGATCAAAAATTATTTGTGAGACCAGCAGTAAGCAAAAAATTGTTGAGGAGACAAATATGTGAACATATTCCAAGAGAACTGTGAGTTTTTAAAATACTAAATTTACCCACAAGAAGCAATCTGAGAGATGTTAAAATTAATATAGAAAATATAAAATGACAAAAAAAGAGACAAAAAATTTAAATTGTCTCCAATCTATATCATTCTTGTCTTTTGACATGCAATTTCAGTTCTCACACAATCTGAACACAAAATCACTTTTCTAACTTCTTTCAATTTATCTTGCAAATGTTTTGAATTCTTCCTGTCCCTCACTATTTACTATTGTCCTCCAAACTCTTCCACTCTGTCATTGTTCATCTGGTTCCCCTCTTTCTAGAATGCCTCTCCTTTCTACCTTTTTTCCTTTATTTTTTCCTACTCCACTTCTTCTCTTTATGGAAATGCATGAGATGTTATTACGTTGGTTGGCCAGCCCAACCTTTCTCTTCCTTCTTTTCCAGTTATGTATGGGAAGCCACGTGATATGTGATTAAAAAAAGAATAAATTTGATGACACAATGCACAGCCCTTTTGTGGAAGGCTGATCATGGCCCCCAAATACATCCGGTACTACTACCTTGAACCTGTAAATGTTACCTTATTTGGAAAAAGGTGTCTTGGAAGATTTTTTTTAAGTTAAGGATCTTAAGATGGGGAGATTATCCTGGATTATCCAGGTCGGCCCTGAATGCCACCACAAAGGTCTTTATAAGAGAGAAGCAGAGGGAGATATACACACACAAAGAAGAAGTGATATGAAGGTGGATACAGAGGTTTGAGTGATGTGGCCATAAGCCAAGGAATGCTGGCAGCCACCAGATGTGACAAGGAATGGATTCTCCCCTAAATTCAGCTCAGTGATGCCAATTTTGGACTTCTGGCGTCCAGAACAGTGAGAGAATATATTTCTGTTGCTTTAAGCACCCAGTTTGTAGAACTTTTACAGCAGCCTCAAGAAACTAATACATCTTTCCATTCCCTTCTCTACATTGTTCTTGTCTTGAAAATGAACATGAAACTTAAAACAATATCAAGACAAAAAAAAGCCACAATGGTCAAGATGACAGAGAGAAAAATAGAGCAAGCTCAGAAACCTGATGACAATCCTACTGGCATTAGTCTTGGACTCCCTTACCTGCAGAATGCTGGTTGTACCGTACCCATTTTTGTCCTTAACCCATCTTTTCTCTACTTGTGCCCAGAAGCAATCCTATATGGACACCTTCTTTGACCCCTCTAACTAGCTTCACCTGCTCCTCTCTGCTATCACACACACCCGCTTCATGTTACTCAAGCACGCAGACATGACTTGATGTGTCATATGCAATGTCTGTGTCATCTATGAAGTAGTGAGGTCCTTGAAGACAGTACCATTTATCTGTGCCTCCTCAGCATCCAGCCCGGTGTCGTCACATGTCGGGCAATTAGCAAATGCCAGTGAATGAACAGATGAGGCCTTGCAAAGGAGCCGAGTACTGGAAGAGATCGCACATGGGAGCCCTCTTGCTGACTGCAGTGTCTTTAGGACAGGTCCTATTGCACATCCTTAATGAGTAGGAATGACATTCGCTTCTGTGGCCTTAAGACCCAAAGGGTAACTAGTGGAGGGTTCCAACATACCAAACACTTCGTCCAGTTCATTGTCCAATTTTTTCTGGACTTCCGGATTAGTACCCAATAAATATAAGGCCCAGTTTATTGCAGCTGCAGTCGTATCATGTCCCTACAAATAAAAGAAAGAAATAATTTAAAAAACATTTCCATTAAGATTAGGAATACTAACTCTATTTTGATTGTCTCTGGATTTGATGGCTGTAGTGTGATCGCAGGACATAACAAATTAATTTTGTACAGTATTTCACCTTGGTGAGAAATAAACAAATAAAACAACGCTGTCAAAGTGAAGGTCTTTGCTTAGGGGAACACTTCAACACTACACAGAGTTGCACATGTGGTGTGAAGTGGCCAGTCTGGGCTAAGCAGAGGCATTCCAAGGGAACTACATGTACTAGACCATTTTTAAAAGGACAACGTCTGGGTTTCCTGAGCCAACATGCCAGGTCTGTACTTCTCCACCTTCTCCCATTTGTAACATCTTATTTCTCCATTTTCCCTATATGATACAATGATCATTGTGATATTTCATTTTCTGGGTAAACATAACCAAAACATGTGTTTTATAAAACAGCCCCTAAATTCAATAGCTGAGAATTATTCTGCAATATTTAAAATGTATACTTTACAAGTCTCCGATATCCGGGTGTCATTGCATTTTCTTACACTTGCACTTTTTACAGAAGTGACTCTGAACTCCAGACAAGCTCTGGCCCCTTTCACTCAGTAGCTTACCAAACCCACAGAAGGAAGTGCTCTTGCTAAATACTTTAGAAAAGCTGTCTTGACTTTATCAGTGGAAAGCTGATCCAAATGTGTAAGAGAAGCTGCTGAATTGCTTGTTTCCCTCTGTCTGCTACTAGAAGACAGCAAAACATAAACACAGATTTGGCAGGAGCACCAGGTAGAACTGGGAAAGCAAACACCCTGATATCTGATGGCATCCCCTGCGGCATGACAGGCATGGCAGCAATAGCCTGCACCCACCTGACAGAGGATGTCACAATATTATAGTTATTCATGGGGTCCCTCCTATTTGATGCGAGGAAGCACAAAATCAGAATTTCAAACAGTGTTAGAGCTGGAAGAAACTATTAGTCCGGCTGTTTTCATGAAAGTGAGAGGTTTCTGGTAGGAGATGGATGTGTGTGCATGTGCATCTGCACGTTTGTGCAGGTGTGTGTGTATATGTCTATGTATGTGCATGTGTGAGTGTGCGTGTATACGAGTTTGTACGGTGTGCGCATGTGCGCATGCAGGGTGGAGATATATAAGGTGTCTTCACTTCAACATTACATAATAGCCCTTATCTGCTGCACGCTTGTGCCAGGCAAAACGCTCGAAGCTCTACATGATCGGTGTTAACTATTCTGTGAGGCCCATGGTATGACAATGAGGCCGCAGAAGCCCAGAAATGCTAGAGCTGGGATTTGGCGCCAGAGCCCACATCTTTACTTTTTAGCTAATTAGATGTCGATTTCCTGCAAAACATTTCTTTTAAAAAGAGTGCTCTGTTTAAAAAAGAAGTTTAAAACCACTAATCTGTCCATCTACTTTACATAGGGAAATTCTGACAGAGACTTGGAATGACTAGATCCATCTCAATGGTCAGTTAGCACAGAGCCAGGCGAAGAAGTCAGGTCTGCAGACCCTTAACACAGCTTCCCCGGGCTACAGAGCCTGCCTTGCCGGGGAGGAATGTTCCTGTGAATGGGCACTGTATCCGGACAGCTGTAAGCAGAGCAAACACAGTGGTTAGCATGCAGTCTGCCGCCTAAGAGGTCCGATGCCTTTCTCCTTCCTCCATTCCCAGGATACTCCACGTGGTGCTTTTCAAAACCATTTCCTTATCTTTATCTGGCAATCCACAAGTTGAGTGTTCACTCCTTGTAATATTTAAGGTAGAATTATCTTTGCAAAAAATTCATTTTTTTAAAATATAAAGACCAAAAATCCCCTTTGAATCACAAACTGGTTAAATTCTCTGTTGGAGGTCTCTTATTATCTTCTTTAGTTAGGGCAGCTCACAGAAGTAGCTATTATGTCTAGAGCTTAAAAAAGGAGGAAGTGAAACAGACTTGTGGGTTTTGGAGATTGGAGCAATTTGGAGATGAAGCAATATGCAGAACGGAAAGCAATTCCTGTGTGCCATTCTATTTGGAAAAGTCTGACGATTCTGAGGTTTCCTTGAGAAAAATATCTACTACCACACCCACCACAAGTCAAAAGCTTTTTCTGAAGAAGGAAGCTGATGTAATATTTTTATCAGGGTCTTAAATTTTGTAATTTCTAGTTATATTATAATGACTCTACCTCAGGTGTATTAAACTACTTTAAAATTTGAATAAACTTTTGCAAAAAATGGTAAACATTCATTTAAAAAAATGGAACTGGTTTAATAACACCAGAAGCTAACGTCACCACAAAATACCTCAAACATGAAAGTGTCCACTTCTTCTCGAATATCTTCATGACTTAGCTTGTTCCTGTCCTCATCAGTCACATTTAAAAGCATGTCAAGAAAAGCCCTGCGTTTCCTTTTGGAGAAGGCAGTGCCCCTGTCGTCACTTTTACATTCTTCAGCTCTCTTTATTTCATTGGCCCGTTCAGCGATGACCTGTATGATTAAATAACCACATGCTTTGTTTGCATTTGATATAGCCTACTAATACATTTTCCTAGGAAAATATACTAGCTTCTTTATTTTTCTAAACCATTCTTGTTCTTTTGAACTCAACAATAACTTAGGCTTTTGGGAAAATATAATAAAGCTTCCTGTTCACATTGTTAGGGCATTATTTGATTAGACTAAAAAATAAATTTAATGTCAGACAAATTCATAATTTCCAGGTGCTATTTCTGCAGTTTTTCCAAAGTGGGAATGAATTAGTAGTCTACCAAATAGAGCCCTAAATATTTGAATGAGCTAATTAACAAAAAGTTGAGGTGCAATCATTATGCAATAGACTTGTAGTGGAGATAAGAATCATTCATATACTTGCTTGTTCTTCCTTCTAGCTAGAATGTTCTTTCTTCAGTTGCCAGCATGGTTGGCTCCCTCCCTTCTTTCAGGTCTCTGCTATAGTAACACTATCAGAAAGACCTTCCCTGATCATGGCTACCCTAGTCCCTTGCACTCATTATGTTCCTAAACCAACTCTATCTTTTTGTTTCACTTACCATCTGACATTGCTGTTTTTGCTAGTTAGTGTCCTCCTTTATATATTTCTTTTCTTTTCTTTTCTTTTTATTTTATTTTATGTGGGTAGTTCCCCAGCTGGGAATCGAACCCAAGCAGCAGCGTTGACAGCACCGAAGACTGAAGTCACTACACCACCAGGGAACTCTCTCCTCCTTTATATTCAACGTACCATCCACATAGCAGCAAATTTGTCTTTGTTCATTGATATATTTTTCAACTTTTAGAACACTGATGAACATTTTAAGAATTTGTTAGAAATAAAAGTCTAGGAGTTCCCTGGTGGTATAGTGGCTTAAGGCTTCAACGCTGGCGCTGTCAACGCTGAGGCCTGGGTTTGATTCCCAGCCAGAGAACTACCCACATACCAAAAAAAAAGTCTAAAGCCCATAATCATAATTTGATTACTATTTCAACTTTCTTCTCCTATCAGGCAATTGACCAAACCTTCTACTAAGTGGTTTGAATGAATAGTTCTTTGAGGACAAAACACTCTTGTCTTTTTTTATTCTTGATGGAACCACCAGTGCCTAGTGTCCACTATGCAATTTTCAAGATTTATTAAATGAATAACATTGGCCATGGATATTGATACTAATGCATGAAATCTGATGAACAGCATTAATTATACCCATAGAATACAAACTGTTCACTGTTGCCAGGTGATTACATTATACTACACGGTGGGCAACTCAATCCATTCATCTAACACCTAATGACTCACTGACCAGTTGATGTGTTCATGGTAGGCAGTACCTCACCGTAAGGAAGCAATTATAACATTACTAACTTCTTATTATTGAAACTTACATAGTAATAGTTAATTTTCATCCCTTCCAAGTTAAGATACTGCTATAAATGCCCCTTGCCTTTAAAAAGTGCTGCCTAATTAAAACATTTTTCCCGAAGACTCTAATAATAAGAGAGCCTTGTCTCTTTATTGTTTTAACATAGCACTGTTTGTTAATAAATAATCATAGCTCATATAACATTCTGTAATTATTTGTTTATAGACAACCTCTTCTACTAGACTAACCTCTTTTAGTGTAGGGAACCCTCATTACTGTATTTCTAACATGTAGTACAGTATTTGCCATCTATTAGTGCTTAATTAATATTTGGTATATATGTAATTTAAATGTAATCAACCACCTACTTTTCCATTATTATTCAACTTTCATTTTACAAGTCACAGGCCCCATAGTCCTATACTGGGTATGTTAACAAAACACAGAAATCATGGAATTATAAAAGTTCTAGAAATTGACAGTGGTATTTGTTGCATGACATTGTTAATACACTTAATACTACTGAAATGGTAGATTTAAAATGGCTATAATGATAAATTTTATGATATGTATATTTTATCATAACAAAAAAAATCAAGAACTTACATTGTTGGTAAAATTATGTACAATCTGTAGAGTCCTTTTGTGTTCGCGTCCTTCTTTAAACATAAGGAATGAAAAATCAAACCACAGCCAGGGCGTCTTCATTCTCTGATGTATCACATCACTCATCCTGGAAGTATGATAAAAATACATCAGCTGATGCATCAAAAATGTGCATTGCTTGAGCACCTATTTGGTGCCTGCTCTCAATGAGAGTAATGGGTGGCAATAATGATGATTCATCTTAGAGCCTATGAAGAGCTCCATACTTCATGCTCAACAATGAAGGCATGGGTTATTGCACATCCACTGAAGCTTAAAAATGGAGTGGGCTCTTTAGAAAAATGAAGAATCCATTACAGAACACCCTTACTAGATGGCCATCTGATCTCTGCTTGTTTCTGCAGGAAGCGTCCCGGGCCTCCCGAGTTGTCTTATAGTTCTGGTACCAAGGGTGCCAGCAAATCAGCCTCTTTTGAATGTCCACTTATTTCACTTGATCACGCCTCTGGAGTGACAGAAAATAACTGGCTGTCCTCGACAGAAAAGTGCTCATTAACTACCCATCTGTCACATACCTGTCCCAAGTCCCTCCCTCATCCTTTCCAGGATAGATCAGAAAGACGTCTACATGATCTCCTGCACTCTGACCGGCTTAGAGGCCAGCTCCTCAGAGAGGTCTTTACTGGTCACTCAATCTGTGGGACATCTCTCTGTTTTCCTATCAAATATTACCCCGATTTTCTTCTTTCTAAGCAATTATTTAAATTTATAACTTTATATTTCTATGTTTCAATCAGTTCTTGTCTCCATGATTATTCTATTTTGTGCAACACTATAAAACAAGTCAGTATCTTGCACAGTGAGTGGCAGATAATACACATAATAAATATTTGTTAAGGTGAAGCATCTACCATTCCCCATGGGTGCCAGTTAATGAGAATCTACTGCATATACTTCAATAATTAGGTTGATTTTTAGTGTAATGCTTCATTTTAAAACAATGAAAATCATAGGATGTCATCAAGATGGTGGTGTGAGAAGATTCCTGAAATCACTCCTGGACCCTACAACAAATGAAAAACTGTAATTCAATAAATGAATCCCTAAACAATACATACCCTCAGCTGACAGACATATTCATCCCAAGGAAACATCTAAAGGTGGGAAAAAAGGGGGGAAAGATGGGAAGCAGGGAAGGGGGAATTGGTGAGTCCGCGAGAGAGAAAAAGTGAGAAGAGGGCCAAGGCACACTGGCCTGGAGTGCAGTGTGAGACTGGGAGAGAGAGGGACTGAGACAGCAGTGGGTGGGAACACGGGCCTGGTGCTCAGTGTGGACCTGGGAGAGAAAGAACTGAGAAGGTGACATGCAGGCTTTTTCTGGCACCCAGGGCAAAGACCTCTGGGCATACAGGAGGCATAAACCCACAGTGCCCTCACTGTCAGGCAGAAAACAGAGACAATAAGCCTGGCCACCTCCCTCCACCTTCCCAGAGCTCGCCTCCCCCACCTCTGCCCAGTGTTTACAGGGAAAACACTGTAGGGGTTATTCAGCTGCAGACTGGAAATGGCCATTAAAACATAAAAAAAGGAAAAAAGAAGAAGACAATTTGCCACTGCAACTCAGAAATCAACTCACAGAATAAACAGAAATAATTTGTGACAACAAAAACAAAAAAAAAAAGGGAGGTAGTAAAGGTCTGAATTTCCAAAGAAAAATGAAGATAAACATGATGAGAAAAAGGACTACTGTTCATGAAACTTTATTTTATATAAACATAATGGTAACATAATGGTAATCACTCAAAAAATATCCTGAACTGAGACACATAAGAAAAGAGAAAACAGGGGGAAAAAATATCACAGAACACCATCAAACTAAACAGACAGAAACAAAAAAATAAAGAAACAATGGAGACACATAGCTACCAGAAAACGAAAGACAAAATGACTACAGCAAATCCTCATATCAATCATCACCCTAAATGTAAACAGTTTGAACTCACCAATAAAATGGCACAGAGTAGCAGACTGGATCAAAAAACAAAACCCAACCATATGCTACCTCCAAGAGACACACCTCAGCTACAAAGACAAACATAGCCTCAATGAGGGTGGAATACAATACTCTAAGCAAATGACATCTGGAGAAAATACAGTGTATTCATAGTTACATCTGATGAAAAAGACTTCAGAATAAAAGGTAATGGGAGACAAAGATGGACATTTCATAATGTTAAAGGGTACAATACAACAAGAAGACATGGCACGTACTAAAATACATGACCCCAATCAAGAAACACCAAATTTTACAAAGCAATAACTAACATAACTAAAGGAAGAAAGTGACAAAAAAGACATGAAAAGACCCAAAGTATTCTTCTACAGATGACTGGATAAAGAAGCTGTGATACATATACACAAAGGAATATTTCTTGGCCATAAGAAAAGATGAGGTACTGCCATTTGCGGGAACATGGATGGATTTTCACGCTAAGTGAAATAAGTCAGACGGGAAGAATCAAGAACCATATGACTCCACTTGTATGTGAGATGTAAAACTGAAAGCAACAAAGGGACAAGAAAAACAGACAAGAAACAACTCATGGCCACAGCAATAGTTTAGTGGTTACCAGGGAATAAGGGTGGAGGAGGAGGGTGGATGGAAGGAGTGACTCTGGGTAGAGAGTGCACGATGCAGCACATATTAATAGATGGCATACAATGGAATTGTACACCTGAAAACTATGTAATTTTCCAAACCAATGTCACCCCAAAATTTTAATTAAAAATATTTACAGAAAACAATGAAATGATACAACATAGGCAAAAAATTATTAGCGATAGTTTTTAAAAGCCCTAATCAATAACAATTTTATATGATAATTTAAAGGACTCCATTTACCTATAAACTGCACGGACATACTCAGAGTCATCATTACTTTGAGCACCAATATTCTTGCCCATCGCCGTTTCTGTAAAATATAGGTGAGAAGCAGCCATTTAATGCATGCACATTCCTTGTGTTTATTTTTCAGTGGCAGACAGTTAAAAAAGACATCAATTCTTAGACATTTGAGAATTGTTCTTTCCCCCTTTTCACTCTTGTACCTACTTCCTGTTCCGGCTCTTCCTG
>PVJL010021005.1:0-11182 GCA_004026885.1 Lyroderma lyra
ATGAGTGCCTACATTGAACACAAATACACAGAGATGGACAGAAATGCAGATATAGGCATCAGTGCAGGTGTGTGTCTATCATGTAGTCTTGGCGATTTTGAGTGAATCAGCCCATGGATGTATGTGTGAATATTATAACATGTGTGTGCATGTTCAGGGTTACACATGTGTGTGTACATTGAACAGAAATTCACAGAGCCGGAGAGTAATGCAGGAAGACGCGAAAGTGCACGTGGCTTTTCACGATTCTAAGTGAATCAGTCATACACATGTATGTATGAATAAATTACTACATGTCTGTACATGTTCAAGGGTGCTCATGGATGAGCACATTGGACAGAATTGCACACAGCCGGGCTGAAGTGGAAGCATACACATCACTGCAAATTGTTGTGGATGACGTGGTGTTTTTGAGATTCTGAGCGAATCAAGCATATGGATGTATGTGTGACTAAATTATTATGTGTGTGTGCCTGTTCAGGGGTGCACATGTGTGTATACATTGGACAGAAAAGCACAGAGATAATCAGTAATGCAGGCATAGTCATCAGTGCAAGTGGGTGTGTAAGGTCTGGTGTATTTGCACGAAGCCAAACAGAAATGGAGGCATAGGCGTCAGTGCAGGTGTGTGTCCATGATGTGGTTTTTCACAATTTTGAGTGAGTCAGCCATATGAATATGTGTGCTAATAAATTATTCCATGTGTGTGCATGTTCGGGGTGCACATGTGTGTATACATTGGACAGAAAAGCACAGAGATAAACAGTAATGCAGGCATAGTCATCAGTGCAAGTGGGTGTGTAAGGTCTGGTGTATTTGCAATTCTCAGTGAGTCAGCCATATGGATGTATGTGTTAATAGATGAATAAGTGTGCGTGCATGTTCAGAAGTGCACATGTGTGCATACATTGGACATAAATGCACAGAGCTGCACCAAAAGGCAGGATGAGACATCAGTGTACGTGGGTGTGTATGACGTGGTCTTTTTACGATTGTGATTGAATTACCCATATGGATATATGTGTGAATAAATTATTACATCTGTGTTCCTCGTAAGGGGTACACAGCTGTGCCTACATTGGGCAGAAATGCACAGAGCTGGACGGAAATGAAGGCATAAGTGTCAGTGCACTTGGGTGTGTATGACATGGTGTTTTTGTGATTCTGAGCAAATCAGCCATATGGATGTATTTGCGAATAAATTATTCTGTGTGTGTGTGTTCACAGGTGCACATGTGTGCTCATATTAGACAGAAAGGCACAGAGCTGGGCCTAAGTATAAGCAGCTGTGCAGGTGGGTGGATATGACGTAATGCTTTTTCAATTCTCAGCGAGTCACCCATATGGATGTATGTGTGAATAAATCATTAGGTGTTTGTGCCTATTCACGGGTGCACATGTGTGCCTACATTGACCAGAAGTTCAAAGAGCAGGACAGAAATGCAGAAAAAGGCATCAGTGCAGGTGTGGGTGTATCACGTGATGTTTTTGCGATTCTTAGTGAGTCACCCATATGGATGTATGTGCAAATGAATTGTTACTTTTCTGTGCATGTTCAGGGGTGCATATGTTTGCGTACATTGGACATAAAGCACAGAGATGAACAGGAATGCAGGCATAGTCATCAGTGTAAGGATGTGTGTAACACTTGGTGTATTTGCAATTCTGAGGAAGTCAGCCATATGGAAGTATGTGCAAATAAATTATTATATATGCATGCGAGGTCATGGGAGAACATGTGTTCGTACATAGGACAGAAATGCACAGTACTGGACAGAAATGAAGGCACGGGTCTCAGTGCATGTGGGTATGTATGAACTGATGTATTTCAGCCAGGCTGAAAGGGAGGAATAGGCATCACTGCAAATGGGTGTGTATGATATGGTGGTTGTGAGATTCTGAGCGAATCAGCCATATGGATGTATGTGTGAATAAATTACTACATCTGTGAGCATTATCAAGGGTGCACATGTGTACTTACACTGAACACAAATACACAGAGATGGACAGATATGCAGACAATGGCATCAGTGTGGGTGTGCATCTATCACGTGTTCTTCTGGTGATTCTAAAAGAGTCAGTCCCATGGATGCATGTGCGAATAAATTATTATATGTGTGTCCATGTTCAGGGGTTCAGTTTTATGTACTTTAAAAAAAATTTACAGAGATGGACAGTAATACAGGAAGACGCGTCAGTGCCTGTGGGTGTGTATGACACGGTGTTTTTGCGATTCTAAGTGAATCAGTCATATGGATGTATTTGTGAATAAATTACTATGTGTCTGTGCATATTCAGCGGTGCAAATGTGTGCGTACTTTGGACAGAAATACACATAGAACAACAGAAATGTTGGCATAGTGGTCTGTGCACATGGGTATTTAAGACGTGATGTATTTGTGATTCTGAGCGAGTCAGTTCTATGGATGTATGTGGAAATATGTTATTACATGTCTGTGTGCATTACATGTGTGCAATGTGTGTACATTGACCAGAAATGTACAGAGATGGACAGAAATGGAGGAATAGACCTCAGGGCTTGTGTGTGTGTGTATGACATGGTGTTTTTGCTCTTCTGAGCGTGTCAGCCATATTGATGTATGTCCGAATAAATTATTACATGTGGGTGCATGTTCAGGTGTGAAAATGTGGGCTTACTTTGAACAGAAATGTACAGAACCCAACAGGAATGCAGGCATATTGGTCAGTACACTTGGGTGTGTATGATGTGTTTTTCCAATTCTGAGCGAATCAGCTATATGAATGTATGTATGAATAAATTATTACATGTGTGTGTGTATTAGTCAGAAATGGACAGAGCCAGGCTGAAATGCAGGTATAGTCATCAATGCAGGTGGGTGAGTATGATGTAACATTTTTGCAGTTCTCAGTGAGTCACCCATATGGATGTATGTGCAAATAATTTATTACATATTTGTGCCTTTTCGCGGGTGCACATGTGTGCGTATGTTGGACAGAAATGCATAGAACCAAACAGAAATTCAGAAATAGGCATCATTGCAAGTGGGTGTATAAGACCTGGTGTTTTTGTGATTCTAACAGATTCTGCCATATAGAATTATGTGCAAATAAATTATTACATGTGTGCCACTTTTCAGGGGTGCACATGTGTGCCTACATTTGTCAGAGATGCACAGAGGTGGACAGAAATGCAGGCATACTCGTCAGTGCACTTTGGTGTGTATGACGTAGTGTTTTAGCATTCTAATCAAATCAGCCATATTGATGTATGTGTGAATAAATTATGTTTGTGTCCCTTTTCAGGCGTGTAGATGCGTGCCTACATTTGACATAAATGCACAGAGCCTGACAGAATTTCAGGCAGAGTCGTTAGTGCAGGTGGCTGTGTATGACCTGTTGTTTTTGTGATTCTGAGTGAGTCAGCCATATGGAAGTATGTTTGAATAAATCATTACATGTGTGTGCGTGTTCAGGGGTGCACATATGTGCATACATTGGACAAAAATGCAAAGACCCAGAAAGAAATGCAGACATAGTTGGCAGTGCAGGTGTTTGTGTATCACATGGTGTTCATGCGATTCTGAGCAAAGCAGCCATATGAAGTTATGTGCAAGTAAATTATTACATGTGTCAGTGTGTTTAGGGATGCACATGTGTGCATACATTGGACAGAAATGCAGACAGACAGAAATGCAGGCATAAGTGTCAGTTTCTGTGGGTGTGTATGATGTGGTGTTTATTTCATTCTGAGTGAATCAGACATATGGATTTGTGTGTGAATTAATTATTACATATATGTGCTAGTTTAGGGGTGCACATGTGTATGTACATTAGACAGAAATGCACAGAGTCACAGAGAAATGCAAGCATAGACGTAATTGCAGGCGTGTCTATGAAGTGGTGTTTTTGCAATTATGAGCAAGTCAGCCACATGGAAATATTTGTGAATAAATTATTATGTCTCTCTGCATGTTTAGCTGTCTGTATATTATATGTGCATACATTACATAGAAATGCACATAGCCAGAAAGAAATTCAGGCATAGCGGTCAGTCCTAGTGAGTGTTTATGACATGATGGTTTTGTGATTGTGAGCCTGTCATGAATGTGGAAATATGTTGAAATAAATTATTACATGTGTGTGCATGTTTAGGTCTATACATGCATCCATACATTAGACAGAAATGCACAGAGCCAGACAGAAAGGCAAGCATAAGTGGATATGTGTATGTTGGGTGATTTTGCAATTTTGAGCCAGACAGACATATGTAAATATGTGCAAGTTAATTATTACATGTGTGTGTTATTTCAGGTGTGCATATGTGTGCATACATTAGACAGAAATTCACAGAGCCAGACAGAAATAGAAGCATACGTGTAAATGCACATGGTTGTGGATGTCGATTTTTTTTCGGGTTTCTGAGCTTGAGACATATGGAAGCATAAATGGGAATCATAACATGAGTCTTCATGTAGTTATTTGTTTCTGTGAATGTTCAAGGGACACAAATAAAGGCAGAGATAAAAGTGGGTTAATGAGTCAGAGCAGGTGTGTTTTGGTGACTTTGTCTTCCATTTCTGAGCGAGACATGTGGACGGATGTACATACAAATCACAAATGTGCATACGTGTGCTCCTGTTTGTGTTTTACTCTGTACTTCAGTCCTTTCAAAGAGTGAGCAGGGACTGTCCCTTACCAGAATTTTTCATGGGATGCTGCCACTGAGTTTCTTCTGGGCATATGTATTGCACTCATATCATATCTACATTGCCACTTGGAATTCTCCAGGCAGCTGGGACTCACTTGAGACGAGTGGAATAACTACTTAAGACAGAAAAGTTTGGTCAAGTGTCAGAGGGAGAAACCATCTTGGAAAAAGATATGTCCTGAGTCCCTCTTCTCAGGCATTTTATTTAGAATGCTTAACGTGATGGGGATGTGTGCAGAGATAACTAGTACCAGGTGATTCAAATGAACCTTCAACCTAAGGGGATTAGGAATAGGGCATGTTACCTCAATCCTATGGCGCCATATCCAGTTCACAAAAATTACTTGTTTTTGCACAGATCTCTTCAGTCATTTCTCAATTGTGGGCAGCCCAATTATTCAAAGTCCCTTTGTTTGCATCAGGACACAGTCAGCACACAATCATTCATCATCATTTGGGTGCATTAAAGATTTTTTAGCTTTTCTACATTAAGTTGTAGACTGCATTCAAAAAAAGCCTAGAGATGTCTGTTTGTATATGCATTGAAGAGTTAAAAAGACAGAACAACAAATGTGCATATGAATCAGAGTGTGTGTGTGTGTGTGTGTCTGTTTGTTCATGTATGGAGTGAGAGAGTAAGGTACAGAAACAGAAAGATGAGCAAGATGGGCATATGAGCCAGCAGGTGTATGTGGGTGTCTGTGTGTATTTGCTAATGAGAGAAAGACATATGAACAGTTATGCATAAAATCAGAGCATGTCTATGCATGTGTGTGTGTGCTTGTATGCACAAGACAGATGCACAGAGACAAAACAAGACGGGCATATGAGTGAGCGCAGGCATGTGTGGGTGTCTGTGTGTTTTGGGCTTTCTGAGTGAGAGACATATAGATGTGCATACAAATCACAACATGTGTGTTTGTGTGTGTGTGTGTGTGTGTTTGTGTGTGTGCAAACGCATAAGAAAGAGAGGCACAGAGACAAAAAGATATCCACACGAGTCAGAGTGGGTGTGTCTCAGTGTCCATGTGCTGTGCAAGTACTTATAATCACATTTACATAAAATATTTATGCAGCAGAGTACTATGGTATTTGTAGAATTTTAAAATAGCACAAATATAACATCTCGGATTGGTTCTTAGAAACAGAATACTGACCAATCCTAAATCACAAAAAATTGAATATATTAACAGACCTATAAGAAGGTGATTGAATCACCCATCGAAAATCAAATTAAATGGTATGTATAGAAAGGCCTTTGGAAAACACAAGGAGTGGTACAAACATAAGCTTTTACAGTAGCTTAAAGGAATTAGACTTAAACTGCAGCATTGGCTCTTCTTGGACATCCAGTCTGCTAACTAACCCTGATGATTTTGGACTTGCCAGCCTGCATAGTCTCACAAGCCCATTCATTAAAATCAGTCTCTTTCTCTATATCGTCACATCTTATTGGTGCTCTATCTCTGGAAAACTCTGACCAATAATACAGTGGGTTAAGAAATGGGAAAATAGAAAGAAAATAGATTGGGGTGGTTAAGTCTGCCTAGGTTGACAATTGCTTGAATACAGAAAAAAGAGAAAGATGATCCATTCTTATCTATGTGACTGGGAGACTGGAACTGCCTTACATTGGAAAGTCAATATTAGGGTGTGGATACAGGGTGAATAGAATTTACTCAGTTTGGGAAAACTCCAGCTTAGGTTTTACTCAAATGAAAACAGTTAAGAACCACATGCAGTGATGAACATGAAGTTAAATGAGGAATTGTGACCAGATGATACAAAACAGCAACCAATTGATTAGAAGTACCATCTGAAACCAATGCAATGAAAGCTAGACCAAACAACAAAGGGAGTTTTTAAAAAGTGAGGAGAAGAGTCAAATCAAGACCAATACAGCCTACTGTGTGTTCTGGGGTTGGGCAGGGGGTTCCTGGAACCAGAAGAGCAGCATAGGGTAGGGGAGAGACCAGGAGAGTTTAGTGGATGTGGCATTCAGAAATGAGAGAAATTCAAGGACAATAGGTGACCACCATGGAGACCACTACAGAGACATGAAGACAAGTAGCCTCTGGAGGTTCAGCCATGGTGTGATTTGAGTTGACTGACAGGTGTAAACGAGGGCTCACACTGAGTTAATAAGGGAGTAAGTGGTGAACAAGAGAAAGATGTAAGAAGAGTGTCATTTCCAAAGTGGGAAATTTGGTGGTAGAAATCAATATGACAATAAGCTGAAAAGATGACCCAAAACATATGCTACTTTGTTTATTGAGATGCAAACATATTTTAAACACAAGAAAAAGAACCAGTTCTAATACACATATGAAGAGAAGACAATTCATATGCTGAAGTACTTGTGGAAAGATAGGTGACAAAAGTCAAAGCTGAAACCAGACAATTCATTCCAAAGGGAAAGTAGTGAAATGAAGTATGAGTTCAGTTTATCATCTAAGAATATAAAAAATAAAACAACCTCTCTCCCACTAACAAGCAGTCCTTCCTATTGGGCTACTGTTAACAAATTCCATACGAATAAATTAAAAGCATGGTACTTGAAAAGAAAACAAAAATACTGAGTTTCCTTTAATACACATTTAATTAAATTAAGGTTAAATCATTTTTGCAGCATAAAAGTGAATCCATTTGTGTTCTAAATGTAGTAGGTGACTGAAGCACAAAAACATAAATCTAACTATTGAAACCTCAGCAGTTACAGCAAACCCACAGGTGTAATCACAGTTGGTATCTGATCTCACCATCTGATTTGGTCCCAGTAATTCTGGCCAAGGACCTTGGGAAATTCTTTTACAGACAAAACCTCACATTTCCACGCAGTGTCCTTTGCTTTCTTCATAACTTTCTTTCTGTTACTTAAAAATAAACCATAAGTATATATGTAAACCATGTATAATTTACTAAGTTTTCCTCCCTTTTAACTGAAGTTGATATTGGTGATGTGGGCAATTCAAGTGTCTAAAGAAACACGCTGGAGTGTGATTGTTGTACAGCTGCCCACAAATGGTGAGCAGAGAATCACAGCAATTACGGGTGACACACAGACAGCTGTTATTCCTATGGCTCACACTAGATGACAGCAGAGAACAGCGTTTCCCTGCTTGGCATTGTTAACTTGAGAATCTTAACTCTGTGCTAAACTCCCATTGACATAAATCCTGTTTTATGCCCTTCACAGACCTCACCTCACCTTTCGCTCCTAGTTACCGTAGGAGGCAAGGACAATTATTATATCCATTTCACAGGTACTTAAACCAAAGACTGAATCTAACACAGTTCTGAATCCAGAACCAAGGCCTAAATGGGCCAAGATGGGCCAGTAGAGCTTGCACACAGTTGCTGTCCTGGATAGATAGAATAATCTGAACAGTCCTGCAGTGCTGGCAGAAATCTTGGTCATTCTCTTTAAGAAAGTCTGCACATAACTGAATGCTCCAGCTTGCCATGCACTCACCAGGCTGGTTTGGGTGGGACTTGGGCAGGCAACTGGGGATGGGGACAGGAGGTGGGAAGGAGGTGGTCTGGCCCTTCACAGGGTACAGCCAGCACCAGATCCATGTGAGAAGGTCATCCCCACTTCTACACCTGGCCTGTTCTCCCGCTTTTTAAAATCTGTTCTTCCTCAGCCCAGGGGAAGCTCTGCTTCTACACATGTCCCCTTCCTCTGAGGTCACACCTGACAGGAGCTTCCTGGAAGCTCAGAATGCAGTCTGGGGGTTGGGATGGCAGTTTCCTTATGGGGAAGAGCCTGAGCCCCAGAAGGGCACAAGATTATTTCTCTCCTCTCCACCTGTGAGCTATAGGACTTCAGGCAAAAAATGAAAACTTGGTCTTCTCATGTGGCACACGGGGACACCTGCTTCCTGGAAGCGTGGCTGTGAGGGGTCAATGAGGTGGTGCCTGTCAGCTCCTGCCCAACACCTGAAAGGTACTCACTCTCCAACCCTCTTTTTCTCTTAGTCCTTTATCTACCTTCTATGGGCTGGAAGAAATAATAATTTAGCCAATAGACCCCATGTAGCACAATGAGGTCTCCTATTGGTGTCCAAATAGCCAAAGTTTCCCTGATGCTAACTCTTGCATCACTGCTGGGTTTATCCTCAGGTTAGTATTGACCTTAGACCCTCTCTGATCTGTACACCCATGTTTCTCCCCAAACTCAGGGGCCTGCCTCAGCACCAACATCCACCTGTCTCCTCACTGGTTGCCCTGCTCCCTGTCTCTCTGTCATGCAGTGCAACATCCACACTGCCCAGTTTGATCTCTCTAAATCAGGACTCTAATCCTGTCACTTTCTGGGAGCAGAACTAACACCTGCTTCCTCCCAGGCTAGAGAATAATCTCTACATCATGGACACAGTGTCCAGACTCTTCATCAATCCCCAGATTCTTCTTCCAGTCTCATTTCCTCTCACACCACATCAACTCAGTCACAAGGCACCCCAGCTGTCAGCATTAACATGTCTGGGTAGATGGTTGTTCAGGGATTAAACAGGTAGAGGGACAAGACTGAGCCCGAATGCAAGAACCTGAATAAAATACAGATGTTAGTGAATAATAAAGCATCAATACCTGCTCATTAATTATAACAATTTTGGAAAGAGAAAAATTAAGAGTAAAATAAGCTAAACCTATTACATCAAAATGAATCATTTTCTAGTTAAAATATACATGATAGAATGAATCCTAAAATAAGGAAAAATATAGTCACACCAATCAGCCATCTAAAGACCTCTTCCTCCTGCTGGTTGTGCTCTCGTGTTCTGGGGTACTCTCTCCTGTGATGGAGAAGAACCAGAGACAAGCCTGAATGGCAGCTCCCCTGATACCTGACCACAGCCAGTATCCTGATTTCCTCCAGCTGTGCAAGGTCCAGGGAGTCTCTCCAGAGATCTCATTCCACACGGTGCCCTCATCTTCCCCTGAATCCTTCGACAAACACGTTCGACAAACATCCCAGGGTTCAGGTGTACAAGGAGATGTTTTTATAATTGGAAATGACTTTCACTGACTTCACTGAGTGGGCTCCTGGAATGCTGCAAGGATTTGTTGTCTTTCTCTTCCCATAAGAGAAAATTTTATTAGGCCCTTTTCAGATACTAGAAACCACATGGAAAGCTTGGTAAATTAGGAATATAATAATTATGTTGTACTTGCATGTATATGTTCCTATTAACTAAAAAAGAATTTTCAGAAAAGTATCTGCAGGAGTCTGCAGTGTACTGATATATCTATATTGTAATTATAGTTGGTTTTTAAAAATGTGTGGCAGAGAATAACGAATTTCTTTCTCAAATGCAATTTAATCAGATCTATAACCATGTCATTTTTGTTCTAATCATATAAACTATTTTAATTTCGTGATTATGTTTCATCTTCACTAAGAAGACTCTAGACTTCTAAAATACAAATGTCTGGAAATAAACTTTTGTATCTTAACCTTTAAAATGGATCAGAATTTAAGGAACTCTAAGGGCAGAAATGTATACAAACAATGCCAGCAAGTGATCCAGATAAGCAAATATTGATTATATAGCACTGAGTGACATGAGCATGATTATAGCATTTATGAACTTTTAAATAGTGCTAATTTTAAAATCTTTTCATTGTCAGATGGAAGGAGACTTGATTCTTTCAAATTACCTGTGACTTGTCAGTTTGGTAAAGTGTATGTTTGTAAAGAGAACTCAAAATTTTATTTTTTACTCATTTCTTGATCCTTCCAGAATTCAGAAACCCTTAATGTTTTATTAATTTTTATTTTCATGACAATGTGATTATTTGCATAAGTTCAATATGAATCTGTTCTCCTCATAACAAGATGCATTTGAAAACTGGTTTGTATTACCAAGATTTTGAATGAATGTCCTCTTTGAGAGAGAAATATGTAGATTCAGATATTTCCATAGAACTCTAAGAAATTACCATGGAAGTATGAAGCCAAGAGAAATCCTTGAAAATAGTAGCCTGAAACCTGGCTTACACGACTTCCATCAGCCTTAACATGTGAGTAGAGAATATCACTTCTTGTGCGGGATCTCAATGTATTTTAGAAATCTCAGAAAGAGAGCAACTCACTGAATACCTATAGGTATTGCAGGCAATATTGATGGCAAGTACTTGCCCTGGCTTTTTTGCCCTGAGTGGTACACTACATTCACTCTGAAGATCCCTTATGAACACTTCCTGCAAGTGGCTGTATGGTTAATTAATATTGTTGCTGGCCTAGTACAGATACTCAGGCCAAGTTTATTTAAACTGGATTGATTTTGCATTTAAATGTTTCCTAATTTGGCCATCTTTGTTAAAAGTAGGTGATTACAGAGACAAAATATTTTGCAATAAAATTTATTCATGGATGTTAAATTCTACTGCTGTTTACTAACTTTGGGGTTTTGATTTGTTTTCTACTTGTTAATTGAATTGGATCCTGAATTCTTCTCATTTCTTCTAGCATCTACCTATGGTTCTCCA
>PVJL010021006.1:0-11152 GCA_004026885.1 Lyroderma lyra
CTCGCCTGTGGCAAATGACAGAGCCAGGGGCAGTGACGAGATGCCACGTGACCCCTGTGCAAACCACTGCGCTCCGAGGGCGCGAGAAGCCGGGGTCCGGTTTCCCACGTGACGATGACACGGCGCATTGCAGAGGCACGCAGTTGCCCCCCACCCCAGCTTACACGGGTCAGGCCTGCTCTCTGCGGCTCCCACGGAGCAAGAACCTCCCATGGAGAGACTGTGCGTGGAACCTTCTAGAGTCCCACAGAACCCGGGCACCGTGCAGTCACGCAGAGATTAGCAAGCCAAGACTCACGGTGCACGGCTGAAGGCCAAGAGCGCGGCTCGGTCGTACGTCGTCACCAGGGCCCACATGCAGGGAGGAGCATCTGGGTGTAACTCAGGCCACGGGGACAAGGGTGACATGGTGCCACAGGAGGGTCCTGCTGTCAGCCACACGGAGAGGAGCCCCTCAGAGGTCCCGCCTCCGCGAGATGCGGCGCAGGAGGCTGTGCGCGCGCGGAGGGAGCCTCGGGGCACGCCCTGGTGTCGTGCAGGTCTCCCGGGCCCTCTGTGCTTTCTAACGGTCCCGGTCGGCCCTCCCAGGACCCAGCACCGCCTTCTCCACGGCCCTGCAGCTGGGGGTGCCATGCCGCGGCACCCCAAGGGCAGCCTCCTAAGTGACGTCCCCCTAGCTAGCGGTCTGGCTCACTGCAGGAGCGGGGGACCCCTGAGAACAGGGCGGCCCTGACCTGCTTTGGAAACGCGCTGGGTCCCGACATACCAGGTCCTCCAGAAGCAACTCCCAGGGCTGGAGGGACAATTGTCCTGCCAAGTCAGAACCACACACGCTTGTGCTTTTGTAATACAGGATTCCGTATGGGTGACGGCTCGTAACAAGAGGGGTGCTTTCCGGGCAACGCGTGACGTATAAATACTGCGCACGCGTGACGTATGAATACTGCGCACGCGTGACGTATGAATACTGCGCACGCGTGACGTATGAATACTGCGCACGCGTGACGTATGAATACTGCGCACGCGTGACGTATAAATACTGCGTACGCATTACGTATGAATAGTACGTACGCATTACATTCCATCTCACACTTTTCAAAACTACACACATCTAGTTACGTATGCGTGTATGTTAATTAAGTGTTTTCATCATACATAATGACCTTTCTTCTTAAGTTTCCTAAAAGCTCACTCACGTATTATGTGTACATATCACACAAATGTGTATTTTTGTTGATGTAGATGAAGTATTTTACATCGAGTTATGTCCTCAGGCGGCTCACTAGAGTCCCACACAGTTTCCGTGTACAACCCACGTGGGTGTGTCCCTATGGACCTGCGTACAGGCCCACGGGCGCACCGGAAGTCTTGGCTGGTAAGCACGAAGTGACAAGGGCACTGCGGACCGCAGGAGGGGCGGGCTCGCACGCGTGTCCCAGGGGCGTGACCCTGCTGGCTGCGGGCGGAGGGGGTGGCCAGGGCATGGCACTTTCCTGCCTTGTGTCACCTTGGGGCCGCCAGCCCGCTTTGCACCCCCCAGCCCTGCTGTTCACTCTCCAGGCCCTACAGGGGTGATGGTGGACAGAGGGGGACCCTGTCTGTGGGACAGGACAAGAGCCGTTGGAGGAGTCTGCCGTTGTGGCTTCCGCCATCCTTTACATCCCGACTGCAGAACACAAACGTTGCCTCTCCCTGTCTACTGTTTAGGAGCTTCCTTTTTTCTAGCGGTCCCTTGGCTGGTGGTCTTTGGAATACTCTCTCCTTTTTTGGGGGGTGGGGAGTACAACCATGAGTTCAGTTGGTCTTCAGCTCCGTTCTGTATTAGTGTTTTGGTTTTGACAGCTTTTGCCACCCATTTTAAAAACGTGAAACGACCAACACACACAGCTCTGCCTGTTGGGTCTTTCAGAGGAAGCGAAACCAGTTTACGGTTGCCACCACCCTGCTCCTTCTCAGATGTGTGGCCTGGGGCCATGTCCACCACTGCTCTAGCCCCCACTTCCTCATTTACATAGTAAGAGGGATTACGTGGCCCCCTCGCTGGTCCCAGACACAGTGCGGTCACTCTGAAACAGAAAGCCAGTGTGAACCCCAAACCAACCAGTCCCTCTGTAACCAGGCCCCTCCACACCTGCGTACAACAGCTGTTCCTAACAGTTGAGTGAACCGCGTGTGTGACCCCACCTGTGACCCTGCGTGGCCTCCAGGCTGTCCCCATGGGCCGGGGGTTCAGTAGGGGCAGCGTGTGTGCGAGGTGCCAGAGAGAGACAGCACTGGGTCAGGTGAGACCAAGCAGGGACTCTGGGGGCGGCTGGCAGATTCACCACACAGAAAGAACCCCAGACACCAAGGTCTCCACAGGCACGACTGCCCCTAAGGGGTCCTGGAGGGAGGCAGCTATGCCAGAGGATTTAGCCGGACCCAAAATATCAAGAGGGAAAGGAGAAAGGAAGACAGAGGGACAGGGAGGGAGGGAGCAAGGAAGGGTGGGAAGGAGGTCAAGGTGAACTGCAGGCCTGGGAGTGCTTCCCAGGACAAGGCCGGCTAAAGCACGTTTCCAAAGACAACATGCAGAGCAAACACGCAGATGGACGAACTCGGGCAGGAAACGGGGGAGCTGCCATGAGCCAAGACGGAACCGAGGCGGGGCATCTACGTGTATGTACGCCTACACGTGGTCTTGTCTTACACACATGGCACGTTCACATCAATGCGCTGTGCGAGAACCACCTCTGTCTCTGTTCTGGTAGTGGCCAATGAGCTTCCGACCCTGCTGTCCTGTAGGTTCCTGGGCATTTAGAATTGTCACGAAAAGTAGCCTTCGGTCACACAGGGGAAACATGACTTTGCAAAGGGAAACTGTAACTTGTGGAAGGATCTCCATCCTCTCCCTGTCCGTCTCTGACTGTCGGAAGAATTGTGAAAATCCAGCTACGTGCATCGCACCCACCTCCACAGAACACATCCTGTCCTTGGTTTCCAGTCGAGCGGGCGGCAAGGGGGCCCTCCCCAAGGGCGTCTGTCCCAGGACGCCTGACACAGTCATCACCTGCATCTCTGTGCTCCCTCAGTTCCTTAGCCCCTCTCCAGACAGTGTCCAAACCCAGGCAGCTCCCCAACTTCCTTCAGCTCCGCCTGACAGACAGATCAATGACAGCTCCTGCACCGGGGGGCCAACCTTGGGGCTTCCCTGGGCCACACGGGAAGAAGAAGGAGAACTGTCTGGGGCCACATGCGAAATACACTAACGACAGCTGATGAGCTGCAGAAAGGGGCGTGTGTCATTTTCGTGACGTCTTCAGAAAGTTTACGCACGTGTGGGGCCGCCTTCAAAGCCATCCTGGGCCGCGCACCGGTGGCCTGCGGGCCGCGGGTTGGGCGAGCTCGTCCCACCCGGACCTGCAGTTTCGAATTCTTCGTGCTGGTGTTGGAGCTCTGTTGCCTTTTAAAGACGCTCCTTTTATGGACAGAATCAACAGACACGGCATGCTACAATGGGAAAGAACCGCAACTCTCTGGTTTGAACCTCCATCTGTGTCCACACAATGGAAAGAAAGTGGGAACGAGCCCTCTAAGGCCTCTAGCATGTGCCCCACCTACGGTTGTGGGATGCGTCTGTCATGGGCTGAAGTGTGTCCCCGGCCCCCAACCCCCGGGGAACACATATGCTAGAGTCCTAACTCCCAGCACCTCAGGATGTGAGATGTGATCTGAAGAGGGCACCGTGTGTCCATAGGGAATCCTGTGAAAACGTGGCTGGGAACCTGACACGACCGGCGTGCCCTTCTACGGAGGGGAACTTTGGACACAGCAATAGACCAAGAGAGCGGACAGGAGATGAAAAGACAGAGCGGGTAAGATGGCCACTTCCAAGCCCAGGAGACAGGCTTCGCAAGACATGAACGCCGTTGACGCCCGGATCTATGCGTTCTGGCTCCCAGAACTGTGAGGTTATCCGTTTCTGTTGTTTACACCACCCAGTTATTGTCCTTTGGTCAGCAGCCTAGCACACATGGGTCACAGTCCTCTCCCTAAGTGGCCGGTGAGTTTTTTGCCTTGTCTGAGGTCCAGTGTCCTCGGTGTCAACGTGCAATTGCAACAACATCAGATAACAGGAAACAGAAACAGGAACAAAAGGGTATTTTTGAGAGTGGGGGAGATGCTTTTCACGTTGCATTTAGAAAGGTTGGAAGAGGAAGAAAACTCCGAGCAATCCAAGACGGAGGAGACCCAGGAAGGTAAAGCCTTGAGGCGTTTTTGAAAAGGTCACAGCACGCTTTTCCCATTAGGGTCTGTCCTAGGAGGGTGGGGGGTGCGGAGAACGCACAGCCTGGGAGGCTGGCGCCAAGGCTGCAGACCTGCGCGCCCCTGCGGGGACCCGGGGTCAGACGAGCCCCTCGGGACTGGAGCCACGTGCCTGCACACTGACCCCAGTGGTTCGCGGCGACACCTGAGCCTGTCTGCACCCCCACCCCCAATCGCCCCACGTGGGTCACTCCTTCCTCACATCACGCCCTTTGCAAGTGCGAGCCGTGCGTTTGCCCCCAGATAGGGACTCGGCGCTGCGCGGTCCCCCGGACTGAACGGCCCGGCGCGTCCACGCGTGTGAAGGCAGCGCGGCAGGACGCCGGCAAACTTTTCCCGCCCGCCCGTGCTGCGCGCCCGCTCGGCCACGGCGGCGCCCCGGGTGAGCCGCCAGGCCGCGCGTGCGCAGCAGCGGCAGCGGCTCAGAACGCGCGCTCGCAGCAGCCCGGGGCGCGCGTGCGCCGGGTCGGCTCGGGGCCGCGCGTGCGCAGAGCGTCCCGGGCCGCGCGCGGAGGCCTGGAGCGCGCGTGCGCAGGCCGGCGGGCCCTGTGGGCGCGCGCGCCTTTGCCCCGCCCCCACCTGGCCAGACCGGCAGCACGATGGCGGCGCCCACTCCCCCGCCGCGGCCCGTCACCCACCTACTCTTTGACATGGACGGCCTCCTTCTAGGTGGGTAGGCTGCGGCCGCCTCCCGCGTGGGCTGCCCGGGGAGGGGGCGGGCGGGGGCGCGGGCTCTCGGGGCCGAGCTCGGGACCCCCGGGTGGGCGCGCGGGCGGGCGCGCGGGCGGCGCGGCCGCGTCAGGCTGGCCGCCTCCGGCTGGCCGCGCGCGGAGCTGCGGCGCCGACACCGCCCGGGGCACTCCCTTCCGGTGGCCGCGGCGCGCTTGGGGACCGGGTGCGTGGGCGCCGGCGCGCCGGGGTGCGGCGCTCGGGGACCCCCGTGCGGGCGGGAGGTTTGCGCCGGACCTGCCCCCCGGGAGCGCGAGCGCTACTGCCGCGCCTTGCTGTGTCCCCCGTCTGCGCCCCGGCCCGGGGACCCCGGCCGGCTGCCCCGGGGGCGCCGAGGTGCACGCACCTTGCTCATAGCACCCTGCAGGGCGCTGGTCCTCGGGACACCCGGCAGCGTCGGGAGGCATTTGTAGCGTCTGGGTCGGAGGGGGACGTCACTGTCATCCAGGGGGTGGAGGCCGGGGCTGCTGCCGAACCTCCCGCGGGGCAGAGGACCGCCCCACACCACCCCACACCAGCCAGCCCCAAATGTCCGCGGTACGGGGGGGTGGGGTGGGGCGGCCCTGCTGAGCGGCCTGGCCGGGCGGAAGCCGGGCTCCAGCCCCCACCCGCCCAGGTGCCTGGAAGTTTGGGGAGCACGCTGTTTTCCCCGGCCTGAGGGGCTTGCAGCCCTCGTTTATGCACTAAGAAACAGTCAGTCCCGCAGCCGGCTCGGGTAGGCACGAACTTGACCGGTTGGGACGAGTTCCAGTGCAAGGCAGAGGAGAAGACGGCTCAGTTGGTAACTGCAGGGAGACCTGCTCTGTGAGGGCTGTGCACCCAGAGCCTGACTCCTAGCCCCCAGGAGGGTTCTGAAAAAGGTTCGTGGACTCTGTAGACTGTTGCCCTGGTGGCCGTGTGCACCCGTTACTGTTTCACCTCATAAAATCCTGCAAGGTCCAAAGGGGATACTGGTGTCCCCTGATTGAAAACAAAAGCACTGCAGCTCACAGAGGTCAAGTTCCTTGCTTGTGATCGCACAGCTGATAAGAAGCAGGGGTGAGAAATGATTTCAGATCCGTCTGCCACTCGATGCAGCTGACCTGCTCCTCTTACATGGGGACTTTGACCTTGTCCCCCACTCCTCATATTGCTAGGTGACCCAGAAGTGATGAGAAGGATCTTTCAAAAGCACACAAGAAATGTGTCCTTATGTATGGCCCCCCGGGGTAAGCAGATGAATTCCTAAGGGGAAGAAACCTCCCTGTGGGGTCAGTAATGGGGGAGAACAGGGTATGTAGCCCCTGAGCCGGACAGGACTCAATTCTAAAAAGCTTCCAGGATTCCTGAGTATAGTCTGTAGACACGAATGTCCCTGCTCAGGTGGTCAGGGGGTTAAAGTGTCAAGTTCCTTACCCATGCAGGAAAGGTCCAGAGGTCCTCTTGGGAGAGACTGGTGAATTGTCATGCAGAACGAGCCCCTCATTCAAGTTAAATTTATTAAACTTCTAAATGAGCTTGATGCTGAGTGGGGACTCCGGATTCCAGGCTTGGCCAGTCCCTGAGGGGACGGGTGTGCTTTCTGGGAACAGTCTCCTCTTTATAAAGAGTTCAGGCAGCTTGAACGGTTTAGCACCTGGTGCTGTGACCTTGGCCTCACCACCTGATCCGAAAGCCAGTGAGTGGCCCTGGGAAGTTAAAACATGAAAAGCTGTGTTCCCAGCACACACCCACACCCTTTTCCTCCCACTTTTTCTATTCGCTTTCTTTTTTTAATTTAAATAAAATGCCTTGTAAAAGGCTACATTGCAGAATGTGCTTTTTAAAAAACTCTGATTTACTCTACCCAGTTATGCCCGCTCAGTTCTTCAGTGTCTCACGTGGATGTGTGTGTTGCTGGCGTAACCAAGGTGTCTGTTTGTAAGGGGTCTTCCGAATGGTGCACGCATTTCCCCAGAAAGTTGGTTGTGGGCCCATTCTCTACACTTGACGCTGAGTTCTCCTGGAAGGGTCATTGAGGACACACAGTTCCCTGGGGAATTCCAGCATTACCCGGAAGCTCCTCTAACCAGATGGGAATGAGGAAGTCTGGAGATTTTTGCAGGAATGTCGAGAAGATGACTGGTGGCTTTGAGATGTCAGGCTGTTAGTTGTCCCTTCAAACAGAAAAGACACTTTTGGATTCTGTCTTTGTTGGCACAAGGTCACAATCAGCAGTGCCCTGGGTGATTGTTTGGCTCTCACGTGTCATTTGGAGAAAGAAAAAGGGACCGAGGTTAGGAGCAGGACAAGGACTCGGAGCAGGAGGCTGAGGAGTATTCCCTGCCTGTCTGCTCCTGGGTCTGGAAAGCTATAGGAGTCCTAAGTAGCTGACATTCCTGAGGGGTGGGCCCGTTCGCTTTCAAAGACAAGGAAGTCCCTTGTTTGGAGCCGAGATAGGGCCACCTAGGATCACCCAGTAGCAGCATTAAAACAGCGAAGGCACACAGATGCAGCAAAGGCATACAGATGCAGTGAACCTGAATGGTCCTTTTTGCTGTCCTAACACCCAGAGTCCAAGGCCTATCTGGAAAGTATCCACCAGGTCGCCTGAACAGCAGGCGTTGGTGCCTGGAGTTCTTTCGGACAGCCCTTCCATCGCTCGTCAGCAGGAGCAGTGACTGAGACGCTTCACACGCGTTTCGGACGCCAGGGTCAGAAGTGCTGAGTGCCACCTGAAATGTGTGCAGGTGATGCTCAGCACACGTCCGTCCCCTCGGCTGGGGCCCAGCGATCTGATGGAGGCCACGCTGACCCCGGGCCCTTGGGGCAGTGTTGCACGGTATTTTGCAAGAGCGAGTCCATGGCCTGAATGCACCTATCACGCGTGCCTTCCCTACACCGCCCGCTCATTGTCAGAGCAGGCACGACACGCCCCACTTCGTGAGCGGAGGGAGGGCCTACCGTGGGGACCCACGCGCACCTCCGACACTGCCTGAGCCGCACACGCACGCGCCTGACTTGAAGTTGGCAGTTTACCGGGCCTGCGGATCGGGCTGGGGGTGGCGTCAGTCCCGAGCCTGGGCGTGGCCGTCAGGACTGGTCTAGTCGGTGTGCTTGGTGGGGTGAGGGGGCAGGACCCCGCGGGCCTCCCGTCTCTCTCCTTTGTGGGAATGGGGTGCATGTCCAGTTCACGCCGGTGCTCCGCCTGGCCAGCAAGCTATGGCCCCCCTCCTCCCGAGGAGGCACTGAGCCTTCGTTCTGAACGTTAGCTGCCGCCCCGCCTTCTCTTCCCCCAGTGCTCCTGTCCCTCAGCGTCACGGGTGCCACATGCGTCATCGAAACAAGCGGGGGCACCGTTGCCACCTGCTGGTCCCGCCGCCATCAGCTCTGTGCCCGCCCCGAGCCAGGTGCCCTGAAGGGACAGGGGACGTTCTCTGTCTGTGGTCCCTGCACCTGCCTCCCAACCAGCAGCATGCAGACTAGTGGCGGGGACGTCCGCTGTCTGTGGGGTCGTCTTCTGCCTGCAGGGACGTCCTTTGTGGGGTCGTTCTCTGTCTGCGGGGACATCCTCTGTCTGTGGGGTCGTTCTCTGTCTGCGGGGACATCCTCTGTCTGTGGGGTCGTTCTCTGTCTGTGGTCCCCGCACCTGCCTCCCACCCAGCAGCACGCAGACTGGCAGCGGGGACGCTCTGTTCTGGCCCCGTAGGCACTGTGACATCCCCGAACTTCGTGCACGGTGCGCCCCTCGCCCACTCGGTCCTTGGGCACCTCTCGCAGTGGCCTTGCCGTGTTTGCTCCTGTTGGTCCTGTCTGTCCTCTGGCCTCTCTGGTCCCCTTCCCTTCTGTGTGCGGGACCTGGAGCTGTGCCTGGGCCCCGTCTGTCTCGGAGGTGTCTTGCTAACTCGGGGCTTGGGCCAGCGCTCTGACTGTCCCCTGCCCCACACTCCCGGTACCTCCGCGTTTCTGAGCACGGCAGAGCCACCCTGCGTCCTCTCCCTGCCACACCCTCTCTTCCGCGCGCAGCCCTTTTCTACATCCAGCAACGCTCAGCATTTACCCTGAGCCTTTCCGGGTGTGCCGTGCTGTGTGGGCATGCACCGACCGTTAACCCCCACCACCTGGCAGGGGAGGGAGCCAGGACTGGGCTTCCGAGGCCAGGCCGGTGACAGGGACCACCCTCGGGTGTTCTCAGCACAGTTGCAGAAGGAACGGTGGTGGGCGTTGACCTTGGTTGCTCACGTGGGTGACAGGGCATCCAGGCTTCTGGGGCCACTGTGTTTGGATGATGAAACCCGCGGGGAGACGGTTGACCTCACTGGGAGATCTCCCCAGGGTGTCTCCCACTTCCGTCGTCAGAGGACTTGAGCTGAACCCGGCCCCGGGACGCCGGCCCAGCCAGAGACAGTCCGTGCAGATGAACTAGCCCCGGGCCCTCTGCCCACTGCTGGGTGTTGTCTGCGCTGGGACATGTGGTCACACAGAAAACATGTGAGTCACACGGCGGTCAGCCAGGTGCCGCCCGGGGGCCTGCTTCCCTCCTGGACGCCGCGGCTGTATCTCGTTAAACCGGTTGTGCTGACCTCACACGGGTGGCAGCAGCCTGATACAGGCAGGCGAAGGTGCCCACTGGGTCACTTGAGCAATGCTGTAGCCAGCCCCCGGAGGCAGTTCAGGTGGCCTCGTGCTGGCAGCCTGGGGGTGGAGCGGTGCCCAGGGCGGCCGACGGTGGCACTGTCTGCTGCTGGGAGGTGGTATGGGGACAGAGCTGGCAGTTCCAAAGGAACGGAAGGAGAGCAGGGTGGGACCGGTCCATGAGACGTATGGAGGTGAGACGTAGGGACAGCAGGGTGGGACCCATCGGTGAGGGCTCTCGATGGAGGACAGACGTGCAGGGCCCGGAAGGAACTCGTGAGTCGGGCGTGGGAGCTTTCACATCGCAAGTGCGCGGTGCTACGCGGGTGTCGGGACGGGGGGCCACGCGGCCCTACGCTTCCCGGCACTGGAGTGGGGGCAGGGGCGTGTGCGGGGATGCAGACCTTTTCCGTCCTGCGGCACCCCTGTGTACGTGTGGGGTGGACCGCGCATCCTTGAGGGCGGGAAGGGGCAGCGGGCTGGGGGTCCGCGGTGCCTCCGGAAGGCATGGCTCGTCCCCAGCTCCGGGAATGGCTGCAGGATTGCTTAGCTGGGTGAGGAACCCCGCCGTGCCGTTGGTGACAACAGGTGACGGAGGCTCAGACACCAGCAGGCTGTTGCGGTGGGCGTCGGTGGTGGGGACCGTTGGAGGGCGCGCACCCGGACCAGTGCCCACTCCTGCTGTGCGTGTGCTCAGAGGACCCGGTCAGTCAGCAGCAGCTCGTCTGAGCACACCGGTGAACGGCCTCGGGCGCGCTGGGGAGAACAGCTCGGATGCAGACGATGACCACTGCCTGCTGTCCCCAGCGTGCTGTCGATCCTGTGCGACCACCGGGGCCTGGCATCCGGAAGGCAGCTGGGCACGCGGCGTGGTGTGTGCCTGGTGGTGTCCCCAGTGGTGTTGGCGGTTGCTGAGGACACGCTGGGGGATGACTCATTACATCCTGGCACGTCGGCCCGTGAACTTGCTCTCTGATCGCGATCCAGGCAGTGACTGCCAGAAGTGCCCAAGGCCACAGGCTCTGTGCCCAAGGCCACAGGCTCTGTCCTGCACCCCCGTGGCAAGTGTGCCCCGCGTGCCATGTCACCTGCAGGAGTGCCAGGCCCCACACTGTTAAACGCACCTGCACCGAATGAAGTGCTGCTGGTGACGGGGTGGCAGACGCCGGGGCTGGGCGCATGTCACCTCGCACGCACGCACACACTCCTGGTTGTTCCCGACATGATCACCCTGCGCCCAGCCGTCTCCGCTCAGGCCTGTGCACGTCGTCATGCCGTGCACCCCCACGAGTGTGTGCACGGAAGGGACTTCACTGTGTGGTGCGTGGGTGGTGGGCACCTGAGTCCCCAGACAGGTGACACATGAAGTGAGATGTGTGGGCCCACACCCAGAAAACCCTCTGTGACCCTGCCCACGACAGGGCCTGAGTCTGAGTGACCAGCGGTCTCCCCCACGGGGCCTGTCTGAGTCTGAGCGGCCAGCGGTCTCCCCCACGGGGCCTGTCTGAGTCTGAGCGGCCAGCGG